>OY720429.1:93564202-93801702 GCA_963082735.1 Pocota personata
GTGCGGTGAATGGTGTGTGGCAATAATAGTTTATAGGGGTTAGTTAATTTAAGTTATTAAATTAGGTTAGGTTAATTAAATTCATTTAGGTATAAATTTGATGGTAAGGTATTTGAATTCATTTGTGTGTGAGTGTGTGCTTGTGGGCGTTAAGTTAATTTACCATTGGCAGAAAGCACAATTTGACTATGGGGCGTTTTAAAGATGTTGTTGCCGTCTTAATTGTGACGACACGAATTTTTCCGTCGGTTCCAGGGTATACTGCCTCAATTTTAGCGAGTCGCCAAAGAGTAGGAGGCGTTTGTTCATCGGGCAGTAGTACTAGCTGTCCCACCTTGATTTGCAAGCTCGAACTAAGCCATTTTGAACGCTGTTGAAGCCGCACGAGGTACTCAGATTTCCATTTCTTCCAGAAGTCCTGCTGGATCCTCTGCATAAGCTGCCATCTATCTAGATAATTTGATTTGACGTCGGTCAAATCCCTTTCGAGTACCGCGTTTAAAGGGGCCCCGATTAAAAAGTGTCCTGGCGTCAATATGGATAGATCGTCAGGATCTTCGGTAACTGGGCAAAGCGATCGCGAATTAAGGCATGCCTCTACCTGGGCTAAGACTGTTCCATATTCTTCAAATGTCAGTGTATAGTGGCCGATGATTCGCTTCAAATGATGCTTCATTGGCTTCACGCCGGCTTCCCAGAGTCCACCGAAATGTGGGGCAGCCGGGGGGTTGAAGTGCCAAGTTGTTCCGTTTGCTTGCAGTTGTGTCACGATGTCACCCGTCCATTGTTTTGACCATTGTGAGGTCTGCATATCCATAATCCTTGCGGCTCCTTGAAAATTTGTTCCACAATCGCTGTATAGGTTGGCGCAGATACCACGGCGCGCAGTGAAGCGTTTGAAGGCTGCGAGAAACGCGGGTGTGCTGTAGTCGCTCACCAGTTCGAGGTGCACAGCCCTTGTGCAGAAGCAAATAAATATTGCGATGTACGCTTTCGTTATCTTGCTGCAGTGACCTTTCCATGCTTTTAATTGTACAGGACCAGCATAATCCACACCGGACGTTTGAAATGGGCGCGCCTGATTGACTCTTAATGCCGGGAGATTGCCCATTTTTTCTTGCATTTGGGTCGCTTTGTACCTGTAACATCTAAGACACTTGCGAATGCAACCTTTAACAGTCGATTTCAGTTGCAAGATCCAATATTCTGCTCGGAGAGTTGCCATCATTAGTTGCTGACCACCATGAAGTGATTTTATGTGGACGTCGTGAACTATGAGCGTGGTTACTGAGTTTTGCGAGGGCAGTATTATTGGATGCCGCTGTGAATAAGGTAGATCCGCGTTTTCTAATCGACCTCCAACCCGTAGTGTCCCGTTTTCGTCGATGATTGGTGCCAGTCGTGCCAGTTTGCTACCTTTGAAAACCATTTCCCCTTTTGTTAAATTTAATATCTCTTCGGCGAAGAACTCTTGCTGGACAATGTTGATTAATCGTAATCGAGCTGACGATATTTCTTCGACCGACAGTGGTCCCGACCAAGGTGCCGATTTGTTCAGGCAGTTGTGAAAAAAACGAAGCCAATAGGCTGTGACTCGGAGTAAACGTTGTAATGAAGAAAACCTCTTAAGAAGTTCATTAGCTTCAAAGGCAGTGAAGTGAACACAGAGCTGAAAAATGTTTGTTAAGGGGTACCCAGATGCGATGAACTCATTTTTGGCCCTTGAAACATTTGAAGCTTTCATTTCTAGGTCCGTGGGCGGAATACTGAATGACGGGTATTGCTGTTCATTAAACGACTGCAGAAATTCCGGCCCATTGAACCATTGTTGATGATTCCAAAGATCCCTTGGAGACAGTCCTCTCGATGCCACATCTGCTGGATTGTTCTTCGACGGAACATAGTTCCATTGGTTGTGGTTTATTAACTCCTGAATTTTTGCGACCCTGTTCGCCACGAAGCCGGTTCAGAGATATGGAGCTGTTTTGATCCACGCTAGGGTGATTTGCGAGTCACACCAAGCAAATATTTTTGGATTATTGAACTCCATGGTATCCTTGGTGTGAACCAGCAGGCGTGCTAGCAGTGGAGCTCCACATAGCTCCAAGTGCGCCAGCGATACGGTTTTTAAGGGTGCGATTCTCGTTTTGGACACCAGAAGACTTGTTTGTGTTTCATTTCCAGTGATGGCTCGAACATAAACAACTGCAGCATAAGCCTTTTCGGAGGCATCACAAAACCCGTGGATTTCGAAGCGTGACTCCTTTATCACCTTGATCCAGCGAGGAATCTCTATATAATTAAGCGCGGTTAGCTCCTCTTTAAACTTATGCCATCTAGAAACGATTGAAGTTGGAAGATCGCTGTCCCATGTTTGATGTTCCTTCCAGATTTCTTGCATCAACATTTTTCCGACTATGACAAAGGAGAAATCCATCCCATTGGGTCATAAAGACGAGCAATGTCCGATAAAATGGTTCGTTTCGTTGTCGTTTTTGCATCTGGTAGATTAACCTTAAATGAAAAAATGTCCTTCCCAGGATGCCACTAGATCCCTAAGGTTTTAATTGAGTTGTCTTCGTCAAACGATAGCGGGAGTTGTATCTCTCTATCTTCATCTGGAATTGCTGCCAACAACTTCTCACTATTGCTGGCCCATTTTCGTAATGGGAATCCTCCAAGCCTTAACATGGTAATAAGCTGTCGTTGCATCTCCAACGCTTCCTCTTCTGAGTCAGCTCCATGAATCACATCGTCCACGTAAAAATGTTTTTTAGCAATGTCTGATGCAAGTGGGTAGTCTGCATGTTCATCTGCAGCAAGTTGTTGGAGTGTTCGAACAGCCAAAACGGTGCAGCGGCGGTGCCAAATGAACCCAGATTTGCCTATACATTTTATTGATGTCTGCTACAAAACCGATCTTATGCTTCCTAAAGCGTGCGATATGATCAAAAATGTCATCTTGTAACCGTGAACCAACAAACAGATGATCGTTGAGTGATGTGCCGTCAGACGTCTTACATGATGCATCGAATACAATGCGAAGTTTTGTGGCGGAGCTGGACTCCTTTCTGACTGCATGGTGGGGAACAAAATAGTGCGCACAGGTTAACGACGTGGGGTCAACGTGTGTCATGTGCCCTAATTCTTTATACTCGTCCATAACGCCTTTATATTCATTATAGATCGATGGGTTTAACTGAAATTTTCTTTCTAATTGAAGATACCTAACAAGAGCAGATTTAAATGACAGACCTAGGTTAGGACGTGTCGCTTCCTTGAATGGTAACTGGACAACATATTTACCATCCAACTGACGCTGATGTGTTCTGCAAAAATGCATTTCACACTGTTTCTCTTCCTCCAAGAATATCTTCTTTCTGGTCACTTCCTCAAGTTCCCAAAACTTATGCATCATGGATTCCAAGTCGGGCGTCTCAGTCATGGTGTGCAAGGATGTCACCGTTTCTTGGTTGGCAGCAGATGTGCAACCAGAGAGAATCCATCCAAGTTCCGTTCGTTGAGCTATGGGTGTACCTGGTTCTCCTTTGACAATGCCGTCGAGTAGAATCAATGGATATATGTCACTACCCAGTATGACATCACTTTTGTTTGGTTTGTTGAAGGTGGGGTCAGCAAGTTGAATATTTTGGAGGTGAATCCAGTTAGCCAAGGGAATGTTGTGTCCTGGGAGAATAGCTGTTAGCTTGGGTAGAACCAATGCATTAAGCTGTAAGGTAAAATTTTCGTTGACGTTAGAACAAATTGTAAGCGAAACCTTGGACCTCGAAACACCATTATTAGTTTCCCAACGCCTATTATGTTGACATAGCTCATTGTCCTCCTTAGATTTAAAAGCTGTGCAGCCGATTCCGAAATGAACGAAGCCTCCGATCCTGGATCAATTGGTGCCCGCAGTAATAACGGTTGGCCCACCGCTGGGACAGCCTTGATAAGTGCAGTGGCAAGAAGAACAACCTTTGACTTTTTGTTATCCGCCACGTACGTATTGTGTACTGAAGCTATTCTATTGGAGGAGGTTGGATCATCTGAAACTTCTGACTGTTGAGCCGCAATGGAGGCTGGTTGGACAGGTGACTGACCAACCAACGCTGAAGTTGAGTTGTTGGCATGCATTGCGTTCATGTTAGCGGGCTCGATTTCATGCAGCAACGAATGATGCCTTTGTTTGCATACAGAGCATGTAAAGGTACTTGTGCAATTTTGCGTAGCGTGCGAGTGTGAAAGACAGTTGATGCACAGTTTGTGCCTTTTGACTATGTCCCTTTTTCTCTGTGGAGCCAATGCCTTAAATTTGTAACACTTAGTAATTGAGTGCAAACCCTGACACATCTGACATTTCGAAATTATGGAGTTGTGTGTACGAACTGTGATTGAGCTGAATTGCTTTGATTTTGATTGAGGGATACTTGATGTGGATTGTCCAAGGATTTCCAATGTTCTTGATCTCATGAGTAGGAAATCTTCGAATATGCTGAATGATGGATAATCCACATAAGCCGAAATATGTGATTCCCACTGACTGCAAGTGGTGATCGGAAGTTTCTGCACGGTGTGGAAAATTAAAACGTCTTCCCACGAATCTACAGTGACTCCGAGATTTTCGAGGGACTGTTTGGCTTCAATTGTGGTGTCCAATAGCGATTTGATTTCGTCTGCTGATTCCTTGGACAACTTAGGTTGATCGAAAAGCAATTTAAATTGATTGTCCTTTAATAAACGTAGGTTTTGATACCGCTTCACTAATATTGCCCACGCTGACTCAAAATTACCGTCGGTAATTGAAGTGTTTCGAAGCAACCGTTCAGCTTCACCGCTTAAATTAGCCTTTAACTAATGCAACTTCTGAACATCGGATAAAGACGAAAGTTGACCAAACTTTCGAATAAACTCTTAAATTCAGGCCACATTTGAAAAGAACCCGAGAATGTAGGAATCTTAATTGAGGGTAGCTTTAAATCAACCAATGGGGCCTTTGATCCCGCTATTGAATTATTAAGCAGACTTTGAGTTTGATTGTGATTGTCAGCAGTGCATAATTGCTCCTTTAAATCGGAGGAATATGTGTAATAGAGCTCTTTTAATTTGTGAAATGTTAGCGACTCCATATATTTCACCTTAGCCTCTTCACTAGGAGCCGCAACGATTTTTTGATGAAGCGCCCTAGCGTCATTAAACCCTGTCTCCAAATTCTTTAACCGCGCCTCAGCCATAAAAATAGATTTAGACGATTTACCAAGCACTATATGCGCCTTGTGATCAGCTTCGAGTTCAAGCCAGATATTTTGAATTGAATCGACTAAATTTGAAATCTTAGATTTACTCATATTGAAATGGAGACGAAGAGAAATTAAGAAAAGCACCCAACACAACACACACGATATTATTAATTAGATCAACGAGAATCGATAAATTAATTGTAATTATATAAAAAATGTTATAAAAAATGCCACACACTTGATAACGAGCGTTGCTCCCTCGTTGCTCCCTCTCGAAATCCAGGAAACATCCACAGGAAACGAAACTATCGAACCAATTTTATGGCGAATACTCCAACGCACACGACGAATTGTTCGCAATTAGAATTTGCACGCACTTTATAAAACAGTTTTTTGTTACATTAAATTGTCTAAATCCCGATCCGGCTATGAAGGACCAAATGTATCGCTAGGGACACTAGCAAAAAGATCGGGGACTGATTGACACAGTGCCGATTCAAAAGTCGACCGAGAGAAGAAACAGAATTAATGTAAAGGAAACTACGTAAATTCAACCTTTAAATGTGGATTTTATTCGACATATTGCCACTCTGCTTGATGAACTGATAATAATCATACATTTGTCGATGTTGTCATAACGATACCTTCCTGGTCCAGCTGATCTCAAAAGCCAATCTTCTGCTGGGCATTGAACCATTGCGGATCTTCTTTTAGTAGCTACAAAACTATATAGAAAAAACCTTCACCGCTTAGCTGATACCGCACAGCGTATTCTCGTTGAGACGAGAGTGCATCCACCCACATATGCTCACGTACACAGCGCTGGCCAGCGTGTTGTGAGAGCCGCTCAGTGAGAGGAGCCTATTGATAAAAACATTTCAATTTTTTTTCCGCTGCCTCTTCTGAGCTACGTGAGCGATGTGTATTTGCCGTCGGCTTTGATCATTTGATAAAGGCAGAAAGGAAGATGCCGATCGTTGAGATGCTGAGGTGCAGTATGTTTGGGTGAAAGGTGTTTGTTGCGTTGCAACAATAATTATTATAATTATGATAATTATTATTATTATTATTATTATTATTATTATTATTATTATTATTATTATTATTATTATTATTATTATTATTACTATTATTATTATTATTATTATTATTATTATTATTATTATTATTATTATTATTATTATTATTATTATTATTATTATTATTATTATTATTATTATTATTATTATTATTATTATTATTATTATTATTATTATTATTATTATTATTATTATTATTATTATTATTATTATTATTATTATTATTATTATTATTATTATTATTATTATTATTATTATTATTATTATTATTATTATTATTATTATTATTATTATTATTATTATTATTATTATTATTATTATTATTATTATTATTATTATTATTATTATTATTATTATTATTATTATTATTATTATTATTATTATTATTATTATTATTATTATTATTATTATTATTATTATTATTATTATTATTATTATTATTATTATTATTATTATTATTATTATTATTATTATTATTATTATTATTATTATTATTATTATTATTATTATTATTATTATTATTATTATTATTATTATTATTATTATTATTATTATTATTATTATTATTATTATTATTATTATTATTATTATTATTATTATTATTATTATTATTATTATTATTATTATTATTATTATTATTATTATTATTATTATTATTATTATTATTATTATTATTATTATTATTATTATTATTATTATTATTATTATTATTATTATTATTATTATTATTATTATTATTATTATTATTATTATTATTATTATTATTATTATTATTATTATTATTATTATTATTATTATTATTATTATTATTATTATTATTATTATTATTATTATTATTATTATTATTATTATTATTATTATTATTATTATTATTATTATTATTATTATTATTATTATTATTATTATTATTATTATTATTATTATTATTATTATTATTATTATTATTATTATTATTATTATTATTATTATTATTATTATTATTATTATTATTATTATTATTATTATTATTATTATTATTATTATTATTATTATTATTATTATTATTATTATTATTATTATTATTATTATTATTATTATTATTATTATTATTATTATTATTATTATTATTATTATTATTATTATTATTATTATTATTATTATTATTATTATTATTATTATTATTATTATTATTATTATTATTATTATTATTATTATTATTATTATTATTATTATTATTATTATTATTATTATTATTATTATTATTATTATTATTATTATTATTATTATTATTATTATTATTATTATTATTATTATTATTATTATTATTATTATTATTATTATTATTATTATTATTATTATTATTATTATTATTATTATTATTATTATTATTATTATTATTATTATTATTATTATTATTATTATTATTATTATTATTATTATTACTATTATTATTATTATTATTATTATTATTATTATTATTATTATTATTATTATTATTATTATTATTATTATTATTATTATTATTATTATTATTATTATTATTATTATTATTATTATTATTATTATTATTATTATTATTATTATTATTATTATTATTATTATTATTATTATTATTATTATTATTATTATTATTATTATTATTATTATTATTATTATTATTATTATTATTATTATTATTATTATTATTATTATTATTATTATTATTATTATTATTATTATTATTATTATTATTATTATTATTATTATTATTATTATTATTATTATTATTATTATTATTATTATTATTATTATTATTATTATTATTATTATTATTATTATTATTATTATTATTATTATTATTATTATTATTATTATTATTATTATTATTATTATTATTATTATTATTATTATTATTATTATTATTATTATTATTATTATTATTATTATTATTATTATTATTATTATTATTATTATTATTATTATTATTATTATTATTATTATTATTATTATTATTATTATTATTATTATTATTATTATTATTATTATTATTATTATTATTATTATTATTATTATTATTATTATTATTATTATTATTATTATTATTATTATTATTATTATTATTATTATTATTACTATTATTATTATTATTATTATTATTATTATTATTAATATTATTATTATTATTATTATTATTATTATTATTATTATTATTATTATTATTATTATTATTATTATTATTATTATTATTATTATTATTATTATTATTATGATTATTATTATTATTATTATTATTATTATTATTATTATTATTATTATTATTATTATTATTATTATTATTATTATTATTATTATTATTATTATTATTATTATTATTATTATTATTATTATTATTATTATTATTATTATTATTATTATTATTATTATTATTATTATTATTATTATTATTATTATTATTATTATTATTATTATTATTATTATTATTATTATTATTATTATTATTATTATTATTATTATTATTATTATTATTATTATTATTATTATTACTATTATTATTATTATTATTATTATTATTATTATTATTATTATTATTATTATTATTATTATTATTATTATTATTATTATTATTATTATTATTATTATTATTATTATTATTATTATTATTATTATTATTATTATTATTATTATTATTATTATTATTATTATTATTATTATTATTATTATTATTATTATTATTATTATTATTATTATTATTATTATTATTATTATTATTATTATTATTATTATTATTATTATTATTATTATTATTATTATTATTATTATTATTATTATTATTATTATTATTATTATTATTATTATTATTATTATTATTATTATTATTATTATTATTATTATTATTATTATTATTATTATTATTATTATTATTATTATTATTATTATTATTATTATTATTATTATTATTATTATTATTATTATTATTATTATTATTATTATTATTATTATTATTATTATTATTATTATTATTATTATTATTATTATTATTATTATTATTATTATTATTATTATTATTATTATTATTATTATTATTATTATTATTATTATTATTATTATTATTATTATTATTATTATTATTATTATTATTATTATTATTATTATTATTATTATTATTATTATTATTATTATTATTATTATTATTATTATTATTATTATTATTATTATTATTATTATTATTATTATTATTATTATTATTATTATTATTATTATTATTATTATTATTATTATTATTATTATTATTATTATTATTATTATTATTATTATTATTATTATTATTATTATTATTATTATTATTATTATTATTATTATTATTATTATTATTATTATTATTACTATTATTATTATTATTATTATTATTATTATTATTAATATTATTATTATTATTATTATTATTATTATTATTATTATTATTATTATTATTATTATTATTATTATTATTATTATTATTATTATTATTATTATTATGATTATTATTATGTATGCTTTATTTCACTTATATTGATTAATAAATCTATGATTTTACAAATTCATTGTTTAATTAAAATGAAATAGTTAGGTACAATCTATTGCCCAAGTGAAAAGGGTTGAATGCACCAAGCAGTCTACAAAAAATTAAAATATTGAAATAGTTGATGGGGAGTTCCAATGAGGGAGCAAAATGTTACAATAATTTAAAACACCAAAAATATAAAAGAATAATTAGACATTCAAAAAACAAAATTCATTAATAAACAAACTATTTATAGCTGAGTAGTCAAAAGACAGTACCCATTTTTTAATACCATTAAGAAATGCATTTTTTACTTTTTCACGTCTCATAGTATCTGAAAGTAGGTTGAACAAACGGGGTGCGGTAGCAAAGTAAAATCGTCCAAAGTGAACTTTATGAACTGCAGGAACGGTTACAAAATTTCTAGTATTTCCTCGCAAATTATAGTTTTCGATATTTCTAACTGAGGAAAAACCCTCATTTTGGAAAAATATTTTTAGGACCTTATAGCGGTAGAGATGCCTTAGAGGAAGAGTTTCAAGGTTTCTGAACAAATTAAAACTTGGAGTTCTGCGATTTACTCGGCATAAGATTCGAATTGCATGTTTTTGTTTTATTAGTAAAGGCTCAGTTTTTTTTTTTTAAAAATGCACCACCCCAACAAGGAATACCATATTCCAATTTAGATTTTAATAGACCATTATATACAAGTTTTAAAATTGATTGTGGGTAATAAAGGCTTGGGTGATACAGTTGTCTTACCACTTTGTTAAGATATTGTTTAAGATAACTTGTATGATTATACCAACCAAGCTTATTATCTAAGACAATACCTAAATATTTAAAATTGTCAACGCACTCAACTTTAAAACAAGTACTGCAACAAGACGTTAAATAGTTAAAGGACGAAGTATTATCATCCTTATTAAATAAGCGAAAGCGTGTGCAACTCGGAGAGTGATAGAATAATGACAAATCATCACAAATTTTACTCTTGATATTGAATATCATAAATTTCGTTTTATTGCTGATTGTGAGCTTGTGTATGGAAAACCATTTTCTCAGTAAATCGAGGTCATAGTTTACATCCGATAAAACATTCAGCAAGCTTTTATTTGAGTATGAAAGCGCAGTATCATCAGCAAAGGCAGTCACTTTACCTTTAAAAGGTTGAATAAACAAAGAATTTACATATATTAAGAACAGAATAGGACCTAAAACTGACCCTTATGGAACACCAACCAAATTATATTTCGGAGAGCTGTAAATATTCTTGATCGTCACCATTTGTCTGCGATTTTTTAAATATGAAACAAATCAATCATATGCATAGCCCCTAAAACCCATACGGAAAAGTTTATTTAATAATATTGAGTGATCCACCATATCAAAAGCTTTAGTGATATCTATAAACAAAGAAGCCGGAATCTCTGATGAATTAATACTGTGATATAATTCACCAGTTAGTTTCAGCAGTACAGTTTCAGTAGACATTCCGCTTCTAAAACCGAATTGGCAATCACTAAAAAAGTGTGTTCTTTCTAGGAATGACAATATTCTAGATTTAATACCCCTCTCAAATATTTTTGAAAATACCGACAGCAAAGATATAGGACGATAGTTATTTAAAATTGTATTGTCGCCCTTTTTATGAAGTGGCATTACTATTGCCGTTTTTAAAGATTACGGAAAATTTTCTAACTGAATACTACTATTAAAAATAAAACATAAAACATAAGAGATTTGAAACGAAATTTTTTTCAACATAAAACTTGAGATCGTAACACAAGAAGTAGAATTGGATGATTTAAGAGAGTAAATTATTTTATTGATCTCCAGAGCAGTGAATAGTTCACAGAAAAAACTTTCTGTTTGACTTTCCATATCTACTAAATTAATATTACCCATGCAATTGAAATTATTGTTTGCTGAGTTATGAAAAGAACTAATATTGCAAAAGAAATTGCTAAATAAATTAGCAATTTTCAAAGGGTCAGAGATAGTAGAGTTGTTGACGTTCAAAACTATATCAACCTCTGAAGATTTTCTATTAAGAATTTCATCAACAACACGCCATTCTTTTTTGGAATTACCAAGACTTGCTGTTAATTTACTACGAAAATAATTATCTCTGCAATAAGGGACTTCCAATTTAAGCTCTTTATTTAACTATTCGTAATATTGTTTAAGTCTAGTATTATTTGGGTGTTTTCTAACTCGAAGACAGAGCCTATTTTTTTCGAATTTTGTTCAGAAGTGAGAGAGTCATCCATGGCTTCAGACATTTATTTTTGTTGTTTATGTTACTTTCTATCTGTTTGCTGTTCGTAATGTGAGACTGCAGCTTCATTAAAAATATGTCGAAGGCTATTGAGGTATCAGCTGTGTTGAAAACTTCTTCCCAAAATTCAAAATTCAAACGGTTTCTGAGAACATTGTAATTGATTTTAGCGAAGGTTTCACATTCAGTTGGTTTGGTACGCGGTAGTAGTTAAGCAGTGGTCAGTTAAATTCAAGTCAAATGACGCAGTTTTGAACTCCATTTTGTTATTTCGATGAACCCTCCCAAATATGTGGTCCAAACAAAAGTTTAAACGAGTGGGCTGGGCCTAACGCAGATAGAGTCGCCCAGCAGAATTATATTTTTACAAGTTTGAAATTCCAAAAACCCAGAAAACTCTTCATTAAAGGATTTTACTGAACATTTGTGTAATCTATAAACGCAAATAAAACAATAGTAAATACCAGAAATTTCACAACAAAAACTAATTATGTCAGCGCTTTGTAAATTATATTTTTGTATTTTTTTACCTACTATGCCACTTTGAAAAAATACTCCAACACCACCAGCTGCATATGAATCATTGCACGCTGCATCAAATAAAAAATTAGGAATACTAAAATCAGAAATTTCGTCTTTAAAAATCCAAATTTCAGAAACAAAAATTAGATCTGGTAAGTGGTCTAAAGAGTAAAGTTGAATGGAAAATGCATCAAAATTCATTCTCAAACTGCGACTGTTCTGATGGATTACTGAAAAACCAGAAGATTGTTCATTGTTTGAATGATCTATACAGTAGCAATTAGAATGTTCCGATAAAATAGAAAAGTTAACATTATTATTATTATTAATTGGAGAAGATATACAAAAATAATTATTTAAGTTATTATTAGGATTAATCATCTTAAAACAATTGAAAGTTAATTATAAACCCCCTCAATTTTTTGTAAATCTTCAAAATCCTTTTTTCTGATGAGAACGGTTGAATTTCTCACCCAAACAAATTTATATTTGTTGTTTTGTTTGATTTCATTGGCTTTATTAAGTAGAGATCTTGTAAAGACAGTGAGACAATCATTCATATAGATTTTCCTGTTGGTGTCCCTTTTCCTGCAAACATATCAAAATTAAATATGCACTCATCCGCATTGCAATATTAACACTCTCCTTATCCGAAAGGATAAAAGTGATAAAAGTTTTTACAGCTACCGGTAGCCAGTATATCTTACGGTCACTAATTGCTTTTTAAATTAAAAAAAGCAAAAGACATCTGCACAGATCACAAGTCTAGATCAGACTTCTACTGGCATATCGTATTACGAAGTAGAACTTACAATCTTCTCATTGACAAGATTAACATTCTCACTCGCATTTGTTCCTAACCAACTGACATTAATACTACCAGCGCACTAGCTACAAACAAAAGGCTGGACCCATCTTGCCAATCTACTCCTTGCAGATATGTACCTCATGTACGCATCCATAATCCTACAAAGCCTTATGAAAGGGGAAAAAGGAGCCCCTGTTGCTCAATGTACTGAGCTGGGTTGGATTCTGACTAGCAACACCATCAATGCTGGTCAGCCTAGTAAAATAACAATCCACAACCACTTCAATTCATTAGACGCTCAGTTGAAAAAGATTTTGGGAATTACAGAAAGATTTAAAGTGTAGAAAGTTAACACAGGAAGACGAAGAATGTGAACAACATTTTCAAAGTACCTATACGTATAAAAGAAGAGATGACGGTAAGTACGAAGTACAACTACTCGGCAATTCCCTAAGACCGGCTATGGCCAGGGAATTAGAAAAAAGGTTCACAGCAGATAAATAACTACAAAAGGCATACACCGACTGTACCCAGAAATAAGTAACATAATATAACAGGAATAAGTAAGATGGAAGAAGTATTAAAGAATATGCGAATCCAACACAGCATTACGAGTACTTCCTTCCACACCATGCGGTATTTAAAGAGTCGAGTAGTACCACATAATTGCGCGTTGTGTTCGATGCTTCGTACAAGTCATCAAATGGCGAATCGTTAAACGACAATTTAATGGTTGGACCACGTTTACAGGCATATGTTATAGAACTGAATGCTAGGTGTCCCTTCAACCCAGTCATCTAATAAAAATACAAATTCCGATAATAATTGGTCCCTCAAAATGGGCACATTTCCAGATTTTAAGTATAAAACTGCTTTCAACCGCCTGTCTTTTGACCTCTCTCCCGTCTCCTTTTCCTCATCTAACAAAACTCCAGCCGCCAAGGACACCCTTCACCCTCATCATCGTCTGCCCCTTCTAGCAAAACTCCAGCTGCAAAGGACACACACTCCACCAGCCAGCCTTACTTCAATCACTCTCACACTCTTAACCTTCACCCTCATTATCATCTGCCCCTTCTAGGACTATCCCTAACAATTCCGCTAATTTACCTACCTCTTCACACACCAGCGCTGCTAACTCCACCGTCGCATCATCTGGCTTTTTATAACCGCTGCTACCTCCCACCGTCAAACTTACAAAACAGTTTGCAGATTCTGGAGATGACGGCCGCTACGTAATATCACGTCTAAGAGACCATAGAATTTACGATAACACCCGTCTTTATCTTGCATACCTGCATGATAAAGCTGACTCCATCTGTATCGATGGAAAAAAGAACACCAATGTCAAGGTCTTAATCTCCCAGGAAGGTCTCCCATTGATGAGCATGCTCTGATGAAAATTTTCATTCAGTTTCATGAGAACTTCAATATACCACCTCTTCAGGTAACAAGCGATCTCACCTCCATCGCGTCCTACATAACCTCTAAATGCAGGTCTCACCTCCAAAGATCTCGCGCCGACTTCAATAGTTACTTTCGCCCTTGAACAGTTCCCGTCTCACCATCTAAACAAAGTTTTAACCCCTCCCGAATGCTTATCCGTATACTACCAGAATGTAAGAGGTCTTCGAACTAAAACCTCCTCCGTGTTTCTTAATTCTCAAAATCTCCCCTACGATGTTTTTGCTCTAAACGAACCCAATCTGTCCAATGATTATAATAACAACGAATTATTTACCTCAGACTTCAATGTCTTCGGGACGATGGTCTTGAAAATGAAGATAATTCCTCTGGTCGCGGTGTTCTCTTGGCAATACACAATCGCCTCGACTCCACACTCTTTAAAACCTCACACACCGCTAATTTCGAGTTCATTTGCATCAAAATAACTATCGCTGGTAGCAACATCTACATCCTCTGCTGCTACATTCGTCCATCTCAATCAATCTAATGTTACCAACTTGCCATTGATGCGATTGATTTCCCGTTTAACATTGTAGACCCCCGCGACGTCGTCATAATTTTGGGGGGTTTTAATTTCCCTGAGCTTCTATGGGTTCTTTCCAACGATGGGACTCACTTTGCCGCTACAAATCCCTCCTCAGATAAAAAGTTCCTTTTCATTGGCTGTATCTCTGATTCCGGCCTTTACCAGTTAAGAGGCGTTATTAATTACTTAGGTAGACAACTCGAACTTATTTTCTCATCAGATGCCGACAACTGCGTCGTATCAGCGAGCAACCACCTTCTCTCCAAATTAGACCGCTACCACCCACCTCTATCTCTCACATTTTTTACAATAACGGTAATAAAACTGTACACTCTGAAAACTCATACTGTTTTAATTTTCGTAAAGCAGACTTCATAAAACTGAATAAACTTTTGAGTAACGTTAATTTCAATGTTATTTTTGAAAATCCTAGCATTACTATCGACGGTGCTCTTGCTTTGTTCTACGCCGAAATCTTCAACTTTTTCATATAATCTGTTCCATTCGTGCTCCAGGAGAACTCCTCATCGTCCCCACCCTGGTTCACCAAAGAATTGCGCTCGCTTCGCAATAGAAGAAATAAACTTTGGCACACGTACCTTAAATCTCGTTCGCACTCTGAAATTTGCCAATTACTTCCACGCATATACCCACTTTTCCGAACTCTGTGAATCTCTATATCTCGAATATTTAGACAAAATCCAGCATACCATGATCTCCGATCCGAAACGATTTTTCCAATTTATCAACACAAAAAGAAAATCTGACAACTATCCATCTACTTTAAAATTGTCTAACACTTCCTCCTGTGATCCTAAGATAGTCGCAAATTTATTTACTCACTTTTTCAGCCAATCATTTTGCAACCATGGGCAAGAAGTTGATCTTGAATACTTCTCCTACATGAAAAGCTGTGCCCAAACCTAGTTAGTCTTCGTTGACATAACCGTGGAACACGTGAAAGAAAAGATAAAAAAAACTCAAGAACGAATACTCTCCTGGTCCTGATGGTATCCCTTTAATAGTACTGAAAAATTGCTTGAACCATCTGTCCCAACCAGAGACTTCCCCAAGCTTTGGAAGAGCTTTTACATAATTCCCTTTCACAAAAAGGATCCCACGAATGAAATCTCCAACTACCGGCCCATTGCTAAACCTGTGTTCCTAAGCTGTTTGAAAGCATTGTTTACGATACAATGTTCTTCCATTGTAAGTCTATCTTTTCCCCTAACCAGCATGGATTTCTTAAGGGAAGGCCAACAACTACTAACTTAATGGAATTCGTATCTAGCACTCTGTGTGCATTAGAGGATGGCAAAGAAGTTGAAGTAATTGCCACAGATTTTAGTAAGGCCTTCGATAAAATCTCTTTTTAAACTCAAATCCGTTGTCTTCCAACTGAGTTTCATTGGGTGGATTAAATCCTACTTTGAGGAATGTAAATACAAAATACTATTTAGATCGGCTGTATCCGACCCCATTAAAGCCACTTCCGGGGTCCCTCAAGGTAGCCATCTTGGTCCCCTGATTTTCATTTTGTCAATTAACGACGTTGACTTCATCATCAAAGACTCTTATCTATCCATCTACGCTGATGACATGAAAATCTTCAGGCACATTTTAAATCCCGCCGACTCTTGCCCACTTCAAGCTGACTTGAACAACTTTTCAACCTGGTGTCAAAAAAATTTTCTTGAGCTCAACGTCAGCAAATGTCAAGCTATTACATGTTCCTGAAAGCGTTTCCAGCCCCTAGATCCTATTTCATCTCTGAACAGCCCGTCCCTCCTGTAACTTTATTACGCGATTGGGGTGTTATCTGCGACAGAGAACTAAATTTCCTCTGCCATATTGATAACATTATTAGCATAGCCAACTCTGCACTCGGTTTCGTAAAACGCTGGTCTAAAGAATTCTCGAACACCTACGTCAAGAAATCTCTCTACTTCACATTTGTTCGGCCAATCCTCGAATATGCTAGCCAAGTATGGTCCCCCTAACATGATACCCAATCCCTTCGAATAGAGGCTGTTCAACGCAGGTTCATCAGTTTTGCTCTTTGCGGTCTTCCTTGGTCTGACAGGCATAACTTATACCCTATGAGAATCGTTTGAAATTAATTAAAGTACAGCCACTTGAAATACGTACTCTTTGTACATAAGCTGTTAGCAGGAAACATCGACTGCCCTAATCTGCTCCAAATGATCTCCCTTAACACTAACCCACGCCTCCTGCGGGCTGTACCCATCTTTCGTCTCAATTTTTATCGCACCAATTATGGCTGTAACGAGCCAATGTCTAGAATGCTACGTTTGGCCAACGGCGCGCACAGCTCTTTTGATTTTCATTGCTGCAGATTTGCACTTAGAATTCCACTTCCACTCCTCCGCCCTAATCACTTTAGTTTTAGTTTTAAGTTTAGTTTTTAAGTACTTAGCCTTAGTCCTAAGTTGTGTTTAGTAATAGTCTAGTTAGAGTGTAGTTTTGTAGTTCTACTTGAATTAAGCTTAGCTAAATAAATAAATAAATAGGTGGTGAAACTATAATGTGGCATTTGTTGCGGACATCAGTATGATGTATCGACAGGAGTGGATGGCATCTGCTAATACCCATTATCAGCTGATTTTGTGGAGAATGAATTCTAGGAGCCTTTAAAAATCGTCACTCAAAAGACTGTCACTTTTGGCACTGTATCAGCGCCATACCTGGCAGTAGCTAGAGGCTGATTTCAATACATCGTGTACTCACATTACCAAGGCACTCACCGAAGGATTATCTGATTTATTTTGCAAATAATAAATTCCAAGCGACAAAGCTTCAAAGGGACGTTCTGGCCGCCTTGAAACCGGTTGGATTTCCTCTAAGAAATTGGGCAAGTAATTCAGCAGAGGTATTAGAAATACCTGAAAGTGAAAGGGATATCAATCTTCCACTAAACTTTGACTTGACCGATACTATTGAAACCCTCGGCATCCGATGGTACTCAGCACAAGACGTGTTTAAATTTAAAATTAATTTACCCGTAGTGAAAGCAAACACTAAAAGATCTGTCTTAGCAGACATTGTCCGTCTATTTGATCTCCTTGCTTGGATCTCGCCTCCTTCTCCTACCTGATTTAAAATTAGGGACTACAAAGGAATATTTCCACATGGACGGGAAGATATTAGTTTTTAATAATAGGTTGAATACAGGGTGACCAGATAGGAACGATAGGAAAATAAATTTAAATAGAACAATAACAGTGTGAGGTATCAAATTGATTCTAACTTTGTTTTGAAGCTACATTCATGCCATTATGTATGGAATAGCACATTATTTAAATGGCCGCCTCGACTTCGCTTGCAGTGCTTCAAGCGGTCGGTCCAATTTTAGATGACTCGGTCCAATATGTGCGGCGTTATTCCGGCAATAACGTCTCCAATGTTGGCATGATCGCGGCAGCCAATTGATGAACGCTCCATCTTGTTAGGCTACAGAAAGTTGGTTAACATCGCTCTATAGCGAGGACCATTGACGGTAACGGTGTCTCTTTCCTCATTTCGGAAGAAATAAGGTCCGATGATACCGCTGTGCTATGAACCGCACCAAACATCTTTGTGGATGCATTGATGCTTGGTCGAACACTTGTAGATTGTGGTCGCTCCAATAATGGCAATTTTCCTTGTTGACATAGCCGCTGAGCTCCAAACATTGTGTGTGTGAAGTTTACTTCTCTCTCACGAAAGAAGCTGATAATGCAAACATTACGGTACGGGTAAACAAAATCAAATTATCAAATAACAAGCAAGGCCGCATATATGTACGTATATATCAATGATTGTCTAACTGCGTACACAAGATCTCTTCTGCAGAAGGCTTCTGCAGAAGGCTAAACAGCTGAAACTACAAACCAAATGTAAATATGTATGGGTTTGGGATTCATCTGTATTCAATAGAAGGAGGGAAGGCGATAAAGTGATTAAAATACGCAATTATGAGGATTTTTTAAAAAATGGTCTTGATATATCCTAAATATGAGTTTTTCTATGATTAATAATAATAACATTACAATTTCCTTATTAGATCCTTATAATAATAATACAAGTTATACTAGTTTTTCCTCTTTTGATAATGATACCATGAATTGCTTTTGTATTGATCATCCTTACATGAAATCGTATACAGGTTTATCAATTATTCACCAAATTATTCGTAGTTTACGTACAAATTTTGATGATCGTTGTTCATCTCTCTTCCCTAGATCATTTACCAGATTTCATATTCGTCTCTGAAATATATTTTTTTTTTTTTTTTTAGAGGAAGGGGAGATCTTCAAAATCTTCCGAGTAATCAGCATGCCGGATTTTTACCGACTAAAACCACCTCCCACATAATTGCGATCTAGTCACTTGGACTAATAAGCAATTTTTTTCTGACATCTTAGTCTTTGCATGAGTTACACCCCCTGGTGACCCTTTATTTCGAGTGTGTATGTATTTATAAGCAAGTATATACATTTTTATTTTTCTTATATTAAGTTAAATCGAGAGGTTTTGTTCTTTTAAGCCTTCGTAATTAATTTTCATTATGCATTAGTTTTCTTGCATCTATGTTTATATGCTCTTCTAGCTTTTCTTTGTGTTTGTTTGCATGTTTTGGAATTTCTGCAGATACACTTTCTACCTTCAGGTCTCGATGAAGGTCAGTATTTCTTATGTACCAAGGTGCATTTACTATATTTCTAAGCACCTTATTTTGGAAACGTTGTATTTTGTCTATGTTTGTCTTTTTGGCACAACCCCATAGTTGGATTCCATATGTCCATGTTGGTTTCAGAATTTGATTATATAAAAGCACTTTATTTCCAATTGATACGGATGAGTTTCTTCCTATCAGCCAGTGCAGTTTTCTATATTTGAATTCTAACTCTTCTTTTTTCTTTTTTACGTGATCTTTCCATCTCAACTTTGCATCTAGAGTCATACCTAAATATTTCGCTGTATTAGCGCATGGAACTATTTTTTGGTTTATAATAATTGGTATATATTCAATTTTTTTATTAGTAAAGTCAACATGGACTGACTTAGACTCGTTTAATTTGATTCTCCACTTATTAGTCCATTCACAGATTTTGTTTATGCCAATTTGTAGTTTTTCTGTGGATTCTTCATTGGTTCTTCCTACTGCTAGTATTGCAGTATCATCTGCGAATGTTGCCATAGTATGGTTTTCTAATTTAGGAATATCACTAGTATTTAATAAGTATAATATTGGGCCCAGTACACTACCTTGCGGTACGCCGGCCTTTATTTCTCTTAGATTTGAATAAGTACTCTGTTGTTTTATTCTGAAATATCTTCCATCTAGATACGATTTCAGAATAGAAGCATATTGATTTGGCAACATACATCTCAGTTTATAGATAAGTCCTTCGTGCCATACTTTATCAAAGGCCTGCGCCACATCTAAGAATACAGCCGAGCAAACTTTCCTTTTTTCTAGTGCTTCTTCGATTTTATTCGTAATTCTGTGTACCTGTTGTATCGTAGAGTGCTGCCTTCGAAAACCAAATTGATGGTTCGGAATCAGCTTTTTCCTTTCAATTATTTTATTTAAACGCTTTGCGAGTTCTTTCCCAAACACTTTTGATATCATTGGCAATAACGAGATAGGTCTGTAAGATGACACTTCATTTGGCGGTTTACCAGGTTTGGGAATCATTAGGACGTCAGCAACCTTCCACAAACTAGGCACATATTTAAGCTTAAATGTGGCATTTATTAAATTTGTTATTTTTATTATTGCCTTCCTTGGTAAGTTCTTTAGTACGACACCAGATATAAGATCATATCCAGGACTTTTCTTTGCATTTATTTCATACTTAATTAAGTTGTAAATTTCATTAGGAGTTGTGAGCAGAATTTCTTCGCTTTCTTCTTCTGAAGGACCTATTAACGTAGGTTGTATACTTCCATTTTCAACTGGTGGTTTAAATATGTTTTCTAGGTAGTCTGCGAAGAGAATGGTTTTGTCCTCATCGCTTCTTGCCCAGTTTCCATCAGTTGCTTTGATTGGAGGTATTTGCACAGTAGGCTGTTTTAATTCTTTTGTTGCTTTCCATAGAGAGTAATTAGTTACGTATTCAGCTGTTAACCCTCTGAGGTACCTTTTCATTGAATCTTCCTTAAATTTTTTAATTTCTCTTCTTAGTTGTTGACAGAGGTTGTTTAGCTTGGCTTTATGTTGTGGAGCTCTTGTTTTCTGCAACGTTCTTCTTGCTCGTCTTTTATCTGCTACTAAATCTTTTATTTCTTTCGTGTAGTTTCTTTTTGTGTTCTTTCTCTTTAGGGCAGGGGTGCTTTCCCAGGCCGATTGCTGAAATATGGATCTATGAATTTGAAGTTTCTAACTTTTGTATTCCCAGTTTTACTTTCGCGGCAACTTACAATGATTCTTATTCAGCTGGTGGAGTGGCGGTCTTTTATAGGAGTGATATTGAGTGTGATGTTTTAAAATCTGATCTTAAAAGAGCCGATTTAATTTGTTTAAATTTTGAATTATCTGGTGCTTATTACAGTTTTGTTGGAGTGTACAGATTACATTTATACACTCTTAATGCTTTTATGGTAGAATTTTCTGGGTTTTTGACCTTTTGTCTAATTCACCTAATGCTGATAACTTCCTGGCGGTACTATCTTCCTTTGGCTTTAGTTCTTTGGTGAACAAACCTACCTTCTTGCTTGAATCATATATTTATAAGATAACATAGAAACGATGATATTACTTACAAAACAGAAGTGCACGATCTTAAGATAACTGATCACAGCTTAACTACCATTCAGATTGAGAGTTATGTTACAAGGTATAAACAGTTCTACTTAAATACATTTGAAAAAAAATATTTTTCTGCACTTACTCGTAATTCTGCTTTAACCTTTCAGTTTTGGGATAAAATTTACAATATAAGTGACCCATCGATTGCTTTTGATATTTTTCTACAGAAGCTTCAAATCTATATTACAAATTGTGGCCAATGTTTCAACAAAAATAACTAAAACAGTGGATGAATTTATCACTACTTAAGAAAGTTAATTTCAAAAACAAACTTCGTGTTAAAGTAAAGAAGCATCCTCACAACATAAGGCTTAAAAGATGTTATGATATTCTTTGCAATGGACTTAAAACTGAAATTCCTCGTTGTAGAGATAATAATGTTAGAAATAGACTTGCTGATAATATAGGTAACTCTAAAAAGGAATGAGAAGTTGTTAACGAAATCTTAAATAAAAAGAAGCCAAAGGCTGATATTTCTATAAAAAATGGTAACACTGTAGTTAATGACCCTTCAGAAGTGGTAAATTTATTTAATGATTATTTTTCCAACATAACACATAACATCAATAACACCCCTCTTTCGAGGTCATGTCAATGTACAAATAATATTATTCTATCATAGATTCCTGTAACACCGAAAGCTTTTTCTTTGACAATTTTTCCTCACTGGAGATTCATAAAATTATAATGTCTCTTAAAACTTCTAATTCATCATCCAATAAAATTTTAAAAAATATTTCGTACTATCTTTCTGATGTATTGAGTTATATCTTTAATTTCAGTATAGAAAAAGGAGTTTTTCCAGATGCACTCAAGTTAGCAATTGTTATTACGTTGCTCAAAAAAGGAGAAACTATGAGTCTCAACAATTACCGTCCTATTTCGCTTTTACTAGTTTCGGATTCAGAAAAGGAAGATCGACAGAAGAAGCTGTTTTGAGACTGTGTAGCGAACTTCATAATAGCTTGAATGAATCTGTGATTGCTGCCTCCTTGTTTATTGATATGAGAAAGGCTTTCGATATGGTAGATCATGTTTTGCTACTCCAAAAACTGTATAAAGCAGGTTTTCGAGGGATTGTTTATGATTGGCTTGCATCTTATCTAAGAGACCGCAAGCAAAAAGTTAAGGTTCAAGATATTTTGAGTTCGGAAAAATGTATAAATATATGTAGGTGTTTCTCAAGGTTCCGTTTTGAGCCCGATCCTATTCTTAATTTTTGTGAATTCGTTTTTCGTTCAACGTTTTAAAGGCAAAATAACTGCTGATGCCACTGCTTTATCCTACTCTGCAAAAAAAAAAAAAAATATTTCAATTTGTGTATTGCTATTATGACTTAGAAATTCTGCGCAAATGTTTTTTTTACATAAACATGAAAAAACAAAATTCATGATATTCAACATTTTGGGTTCTGTCTGTGAAGATATGGTGTTGAGTTATCATTCACCTAGTTGTCTTAAATATAATTTAAATGTTTGTCCACATCAATTTTGTAAGACCACTTATAATCCAAATACAAAGCGTTCTGTTGGTTGCTTTAATATCGAACGTGTTGACAGCTTTAAGTATTTAGGAATTATATTGGATAACAGGTTGAGCTGGAAGGACCATACTTTATATTTGAGATACGAGTAATACTTATTTAACGTTTTGAGACAGTGCTATCACCTTCGTCTTTATTGCAGTCAGCATGTTTTAAAATTAGTTTATAATAGTTTATTTAAATCTAAGCTGCAATATGGGCTGACTTGTTGGGGAGGTACACACTTCAATAAAATTGAACTTTTGCTTACTAAGCAAAAGCATGCGATTCGTATTTTATGTAGAGTTAACCGCAGAACTTGAGTTATTTAAAAACCTTAAAATTTTTCCACTTAAGCATTTATATTTTTATAAAGTTTTGAAAACATTTTTTGAAATTTCCGGGTATTCTGCCTCAAGACTGTATGGCTCCCATAATTTACGTGTAAACAACCAGTATTTAGTAAATGTACCCAACATAAAAAAAAATCAACTTATCACTCTTCTATAAGGTCACTGGGCTTCGTTTATTCAATAGTTTACCTGTAGGTCTGAGATGCGAGAGACGTAAATCAGTTTTCTTAAAAAACTTAAAATCTGTACTTTTATCGTTTAATCATGATGAAATAGATTCATTATTAAATGTAATAGTTTGATCTGTTGAATTATTTGTTTTTTGAATTGCATTAACCAAAAAATTAGTTGTTGTTGTTCAGTTTAGTAGGGTAGTTGATGTTGAAGTATTCGATGGATATTAGTAAAACTCTCAGACATTTATTCAAAACTACAATCAAGCTATTAAATGCCTTTTGGAGTTTAATGACCTTCCAGTGAAGGACATCAGTTGATATTTTGCGATGTTTTTCGCAATAATAACATAGGCCAGGAGTTGCAATAAGCTTATCAACATCTTTGCCTTTAATGCCAATGCACTTTGCGTGAAAGGAATCCAGGCAAATTGCACAAGATAGGTTCACGTCGTTTGTGTTTATCTTACAAATTAAACACTCGTTATTATCCATTGTTCAAAAAAACGTCTGTGATAACACTCGAAAGGTGCATTGGATAAGTGAAGATAATAATCGATATTTGTGGTTGGTGGCCAATCTTATTTTCGCGCATATTACGATTGATGGCGTTAATTTATGTACGAGCAAGTGTAGCGGCATCAACAGTAGTCAACGCATAGCTGTCAACCGAAAGGAATGCGGTAGTACTAAAAAGACACCAACAGTAGTCAACGCTCGGCTGTCAACTAAAAGCAAAATGGCAGCTGCCAATTTAATATGGCCGAAAAGTGAAACAACATTCTGTTTCCAGCAGCGCGTACGCATACTTGTCTTCCACCCCAATATTTTTAATACGCAATAAAAACCAAAAATACAGAAACGCAAAAACATGTGGGTACGACGTACAAGTTCCCACATTGGAACCCCGACATAATAACAAAAAATAAAAATTGAGCGACGACGGCAGTTCTCCTTCACCCCGAAGGGGAAAAGCTGCAAACAATGCTGCTATTGTTGGGGATAGATCCGTCTACTGACCCGGAAACGCTCCTTGCGCTGCTTAAGGAGAAAGAGTGCAACGAGGTCGAATTCGTAGGGGTCAAGCCATTCACCACAGCTAAGGCAAACAGGTTGAAGCGGAAACTGCCGTTCTTCCTAGTTCAGCTTTCACCCAGTAGTAAACTGGATAAAGGAGTATTAAAGTAGTAGACTACCAGGTTGTCGCATGGGAAAAATTAAGAAGGAGCGAAAACATTTTGCAATGTATTCGCTGCCAAAGGTTCGGGCACGCCGCGTCGTACTGCGAAATGCAGCCTCGATGTGTCAAGTGTGGAAATAACCACAAAGCAGAGGAATGTACTCTGGGTAAGGATTGAGTGGCAGATAAGAGCCAGCTCTCGTGTGCTTTATGCAGGAACTCGGGACACACCGCAAACTATCGGTTCCAGTATATTAAGTATAAGTATGTTAAGAAAGTAAATCTGATTCGTCAGGAGAAGGTTGTAGTGAAACGTCCCCGGCAGGACGGGAAACGCGGAACAGAAAAGACCGAAGGTTGCTTCTCAGGCCCCAGTGCCTAGAGCACCGGAGGATCAAACTGACCTGCTGGCCATCTTGCTCTCTATCCAAGGGAAGATGGAGCAGCTTCAACGTCAGGTACAGGAGCAGGCGAAGCGGATGGACCAGATCTACGCACTTCTGCCGAGCTTAACGCACCTCCAGTTGTAATGGGTACGAACATGGAGGAGCAATCCTTGAAGATCCTTGCGGTGAATGTGAATTCACTGATTAGGATCGAGCGAAGAGCCATATTGTATAAGTTGCTAGAAGACCAAACCCCTGATGTGCTTATGGTTAGCGAAACAAAGCTGTCCCAGAAGCACAAATTGGGGCACAATAAATACAATATTGTCAGAAGAGACCGACCCAACTCCACACAAGGAGGAGGTGTTGCGATCTTCATACGCAAACAACTGCAATTTAGAGTTATGTACAGCGGTGAAGTGCGAAGGTTCCAGGTGCTAGAAGCGTGTATCGTGTGCATCCCGCTCCGTAGTGGAAAGATGATGTACTTGGTCGTACTCTATGCACCTGAAGCTACTCAATCTACTTTATTTATTTCAGAGCTCGAGACACTTTTTCGATGACTAAGGCTGGAGTCGGAGGAGAATTATTTCATCATGGCCGGAGATCCAAACGCTAAACATAGAGATTGGGGAAATAACACACCTAATCCTAGAGGGAACCTACTATTCAATTTGTGGGGTCGGCACAGTGTCGAGTATAAACTCGATTTGAAAGCTACAGATAGTCAGTCGTTTCCTAGAAGCGGCTCCTCTCTGGAACTTGTGCTGTTCGATGTACGGTTACAACTGACCAACATAGACCGACAAACTATTAACTGCCTGCACACATTTGTGTACGGCAGTGACCATTGCGAACTCAGTGCGATTCCCAACGAAATTGCGGAGTTGGAGAAGTTTGTCCAAACGTACTCCTGCAATTATAGTAGGACGCGTTGGACTCGATTCTCGAGGAATTTGACAAGACCACTCTCCTCGAATTCCATCTACCCACCGTCCAATAGGAATCTGTCAAACGAGGAGATTGACTATTACCTAAAACGAATGGACGAGACAATTAATCGAACTATGGACAGTACGATAAATCGGTATCAACATACTGACAATGCAGACATATTCCGTAATGCCAACCAACACAAAAGTAGACTGCTGCCGAGACTAAAAACCTTGTACAGACAGTTTACTGACAAACAAAACTCGGAGGTTACGACGCTGAAGTCGTTGATTAAAAACCTCCAGAAATTAATTAGAGAAAATCACAGACTTTCTGTAAATTTGTATTGGAACAACTAAATTCTATCTGTAAAAGCCAACAACCCGAGTATGTTCCAGCAAATAAATAAAATATTTCCGACCAACAATCAAAACGAGCTTCCGTGCCTTAGGATAACCCGAACGACGAACAATGGACAAATACTAATAACAGCAGGTATAGATCCAGATAACGCAGTAGAGGATGATAACTTCTTTGTGATCGAAGATCCGCAGAAGAAGGTAGAGGCTATAGGAGAGACTTTCCAGGAAGTATACAAGGTGAATGATACAATTTGCAAGAACAACGACCTGGAAAATCACGTCCTTGTGCACAACTTCTACCTTCGAAATGATATAGAGCACTGGCGATCCGAGAACATAGGTTTTACCGAGTTCAATGACGATAACATGGCAAATAATGTCATCGCCGATGAAAGGGTACATCCCCCGTACATATCGAAGGTGGAGCTCCAAGCGATCTTCGACTCATTAAGGAGGAATAAATCTGTGGGAATCGATGGAGTATCGAACATTGTGCTTCGACATCTCCCTCTAGAAGCGAGGACATTTACACCACATTATTCAGCCCATTGGAAAACAACAGTGATACAGCCCATCCCCAAAAGGGGTAAGGACACTTCCAACCCGGCAAATCTCCGGTCGATAAGTCTCCTTCCGGACATCAGCAAGGTATTCGAAAAAGTGATCAATAGAGCCCTGATAAGTGGACTGAGAACAATAATATAATTCCGGATACCCAATTCGGTTTTAAGTCGGGGCATGATACAAAACATGCCGCGTCTAAACTGGTATCAGATATCCAATGGAACAAAAGCAAGAACCGAAGGCCTTCGACACCGTATGGTTAGAGGGAATCTTCTACAAGCTGAGCAGGCTCGGTATAAGCAAACCGCTGCTCTACATACTTTAAAACATGCTCACCAGTAGACAGTTCATCGTCAAAAATGACAATGTGACTTCTCCTGGAAAATTTCTAATTAAAAACGGTCTGCAACAAGGTGCGGTTAATTCACCGATCCTTTTCATCATTTACACGAGCGATCTCATGGATCACTTCACCATGAGATCAGATCAGGTCCAAAAATCGAGGTCATTACAATTCTCTTGCTACGTGACTTCGATAAGCTTCAGCGATATTGCGATGACTGGAAGTTGAAGATCAACTGAGATGAGAAGGGTCTGATCCAGGACAGATTGGCAGTGCCTCAAATTTTCCACGTTGCTCGAACAGTTGTAAAGGGTGGTTAAATTTTAAGGGCCGATGTTGAATGTGAACCACACCTAAACGTCAAGTTTTTTTCTGCATTTCATTTGACATTTCTCAATTTCAGACTAACTCAATTTGAACCATGGAAAGATACACAATCGAGCAACGCGTTAAAGTTATTCAGGCTTATTATGAAAATGGGCATTCAAATCAAAATGCATATCGTGCATTTCGTGATTCTTTCGGTCAATTTAATCGTTCAATTGTGCGTACAATCGGAAAAATCGTGCAAAAATTTGTGCAAACCGGGTCTGTAGGAGATGTGAAAACACCAGTGCATGCTCGTACAGCTCGTACTGCAGAAAATATTGCTGCTGTTCGCGATAGTGTGGCTGAAGAGCCGTCCACCTCAACTCGTCGTCGTGCCCAACAATTGCACCTCTCATGCTCGTCGTTGATGAACATTATACATAAAGACTTGCATTTACGCGCTTACAAGGTGCAATTGACTCAAGAACTAAAGCCTCTTGACCATTTCAAGCGTCGTCAATGGTCACAAATTTCAATTTTCGAAGAAAATCATCTTCAATGATGAGGCACATTTTCACGTCAGTGGATTCGTCAATAAGCAGAATTGCCGCATTTGGGCGAATGATAATCCAAGAGTGATTGTCGAAAATCCAATGCACCCACAAAGAGTGACTGCTTGGTGCGGTTTATGGGCTGGCGGCATCATCGGGCCGTATTTTTTTCCAAAATGAGGCCGGTCAGGCAGTTACTGTGAATGGTGTTCGCTATCGTGAGATGATAACGAACTTTTTATGGCCCGAATTGGAAGATATGGATGTGAACGATATGTGGTTTCAACAGGATAGTGCCACTTGCCACATAGCTAACGAAACAATGGCTCTTTTGCGCGACAAATTCAATGGCGGTGTTATCTCACGTGGTGGCGATGTCAATTGGCCGCCAAGGTCATGTGATTTGACACCGTTGGACTTCTTTCTTTGGGGTTATTTGAAAGAAAAGGTGTATGTCGATAAGCCAGCAACAATTCAAGAGCTAAAGGATGAGATAATTCGGTACATTAACGGCATAGAACCTCAATTATGCCTCAGCGTCATCGAAAATTTGGACCATCGGATGGAGGTGTGCCGCCGAGGTCGCGGCGGCCATTTGGCCGATATTTTGTTCCATACATAATTGAACCATACCAATATTATCATAATAAAAGAAATGACAGTAATTTCCTAAATAATTTGTGTTTTATTCAAAATCAACATCGGCCCCTAAAACTTAACCACCCTTTAGATAGGCGACTCAACTACGACAGAGACGTTGTACACTGCAGTGTGGAGCGTCTCCGGTTTAGTAGGGCGGTATCGGGTCGCGATATTGATGACGTACAACGTCAGTATGGTCATTTCTGGTGGCTAGCCGAAAGCTAGTAGTAGCTAGCCGTTCGTCGTTTCACTCTAATCCGGGGTAGCCTGTTGAATGTTTAAGGTTGGCTGTACTTTACCCATGGCCGACTTACATAGTTTAGGTTTAGGTAGTTTAGCTTGTAGGTAATAATTTAAAAAATGAAAAAATACAAAAAAAATCACAAGAAAAACAAAAACATAAAAAAAAACATAAAAACAGAAACAGCACTCGATAAAAAAAAAAATACGTATAGAATTACGTAAGGTAGAATAAGATAGGCTAATTTAGAATAAGGTAGTTTAAGATTTATTTTAAGGTACATTTGTAAGTTTTATATATAAGAACATTAAAAAATAAGTCCATATACTAAGTTTTTGTCTAATTTTCTTAGTTACAATTAAAATTAAATGGATGAAATAAATAAAAAATTTTCAAGTACATTACGTCGAAAGACATAGTTTTAAGTATTAGGTTTAACTTAGAGCGAACGCATATGCCCATTAAGTTAGAATAAGAATAGCTAAGTTGGCTAAGATAGTTTTAAGCGTTTTCTCTAGTATGTAAGTTATAATGAATAGATTAATAAAAATACAGTAAAAACTAAAATGAAAATTATATGCCTTCGCAGTAGAGTTGACTTAGCTTTCGCAATTGATTGACTTTTTTATTTATTTCATGCGAAATAAATAGATGATTTTTGTCATCAGGATTCGAACCGTGAACCAGCAGCCCCTATGACTTTCTTTTCTTTTTTCTCTTAGAGTAACATCTCCGTAAACTTTGTGGAGCTCTCGATGCGCTTCAGCCGCCGTTTTCTTCGAATGAAAGAAGAAAATGAACACTTCCCGCAAATGACTATTATTTGGCACAACATCAGACATTTTCACACAACCAAAAGTATATGACGCCAAAACAAAATCACTAATGTGTCAAAACAGTTTGATTACCATATGTCTAAGCTCGATTCATGATGTTTTGGATATGTCAAAATCGACCTGCACTTACTGCTGGAGCCATCTGACAAACTTAGTTGCGCACCTAATACTTCAACAAAAAAAAAAAAAAAAAAAAACACACAGTATTACACATATAAACCCACGGAACAAAGAAGATCTCGGGTCAAGCTTCGAAACATGCACCACTCCACTAATCAAGATGATTAGGTACTAAGTTCTCGCTGTTTTTTTTTTTATGAAAATACAACTTTATTGTGAAAAAATGGTTACAAAAGAATCATTCAAAGTATTGTCTTTTGGCTAGCTACAACTTTTTTCCATCTTTCTGCCAGAGCTCGAATAACGTTACTGTAAAAGTGCCATCTTTGAGGCTATCCACGAATCAAGCCATTTTTTGATGTCTTCATATGAGCAGAACTGCTGATCAGCCAGACCATGTGCCATCGAACGGAACAAGTAATAATCGGATGGCGCAATATCTGGGGAATATGGCGGCTGGGTTAGGACTTCCCACTTGAGCGTTTCCAGGTAGGTTTTAACGGGTTTGGCAACGTGAGACCGATACCGTTCCCCAGTGATGGTTTCGTCGGGTTTCAGCAGTTCATAATAGATGACACCGACCTGGTCTCACCAAATACGTAACATAATCTTCGCAGCGTGAATATTCGGCCGAGCCGATGACGTAGAAGTATGACCGGGAAGCCCCCATGACTTTCTTCTCTTTGGGTTGCTGTAATGAATCCATTTTTCATCACCCGTCACGATGCGATGAAGAAAACCTTTCCTTTTTTTTGCCGCTGGAACAGTTGTTCACAGGCGAAAAAAACGACGCTCAACGTCCCCTGGCTTCAAATCATAAGGAACCCAAGTTCCTTCTTTTTGAGTCATTCCAAACGCTTGGAAATGTGTTGACGGGTAATTCATAATGCTGAAGCAAGCTGTTCTTGCGTTTAGCACGGATCCTCATCGGGCAATGCCTCCAATTCAGCGTCTTCGAAGGATTTTGGCCTTCCTTCACGCGGACGGTCGTCAGCATCGAAATCACCGACTTTGAAGCGACGGAACCTATCACGGCACATTGTTTCACTTAGAGCAGCATCTCCGTAAACTTTTTGGAGCTCTCGATGCGCTTCGGCCGCCGTGTACTTCGAATGAAAAAAGAAAATCAACACTTCCCGCAAATGACGCTTATTTGGCACAAATTCAGACATTTTCACACAACCAAAAGTATATGACGCCAAAACAAAATCACTAATGTGTCAAACAGTTTGTTCACCATATGTCTAAGCTCGGCTCATGATGTTTTGGATATGTCATATTCTAGTCAAGTCCAAGTAGTCATTGACAATAAAGTTTATAACGTAAAGTAAAAGTGGGTACAATCTTCAATACTTTTGTGAATATTTAATTTCTTTAGTGAATTAGTTTTTCCCATAATTTTGCTCCAAGAAAGCAGTACTTGGAATTTATTTTATTTTAAGCTCAATTCATCTTAGAACAATTACAAAAATTGGTCCCAAAGTTGCCAATATTTTTAATAAGGGTCCAAAGGTTATCTGTCGCATATCGGTACTCCTGCACACGCGATGTGAAATAATGACGAACTAACTAAATTTATACGCTATTTGGTTTGTATTGAAAGCAGCTGTATTTTACAGGTGTCTTTAACAAGTGAGACAAAAAACGGGCATGTGAAAGTATCAGATTTTGTGACTACATTCAACTTTTTTACTCTGCATTTAATTTTTAGTACGTTAGTAAACAACATCTTATATTTATATTAAAGAAAATTCATTGAAAATGGTTTCAGTTTAAGAAGAAGACCCTATACAATCGGCAACATTTCGCAGGACTACCGGTCTTAATTAATAAAATCAGTCAGCCTTTTTTTGAGGATTCATAATAATTTCTAGCCAGTTGGTTCTTTCTGGGAAAAAGGCAAAAGTTGTGCTTAGCAGATTGTTGTATTTGTGTAAAACACGTTTAAAATTTGACATTTCTTGCATCCATTGGAAAGCTAGGTTTGACAACAATCACACCTATATTTATCTAAGAATTTTCACGGTTATAGTTGTTGAGTAAATATAGGATTAAAAGTAATGACACCAATATGATTTTGTCCACCTAACCTGCCATTTTTTCATGTATTGACAGAAAAAATCGTCCTCCTGTGAATCGACCTCTTGGTACGAAAACCCTACATATTCCCAACAAAAATGATACACTACCATCCGACCTTCAGAGTTCTATCTTATCTCGAGTGCTCAAAAAACTTTAGCAGTAGTTAGGGAATTATATTAAATAGTGTCCTTCAAAAATGTGACTGCACTTTTTTCCTCTGGTAGATACTGAGTGAATAATAGGTATACGTATATATATGTATGCACGAGTTTACTTACAATTCAACGAGAACGGAAAAATCACATAAAAATTGATTGTAGTCGATCGGAAGTATAAGGCCTCTGTGGAATATAAAATCATCGTCAGCAGTATAGAAGAGCGTCCAATTATAACAATTCTACGAAGAAATCAAAGTCATTGAAATGATTTTTGTAAAATAAAGCAAAAAGCCTTACGGTTTGTGATGTATAAACAATGTACAGTGAACCAAAGCGACTGCTTTTAAGATGCAATACATTCCAATTAAACGTGATATTATGTAGTCTGCTGCAATGAGTGTGATAAAATTAGAATTGAAAAAGCATTAAACAAATAATTTAATGTATACGCTAGTAATCTTATTCAAAAATGTTTTATCAAAATCTATTTTTAAATAAATGCCATGCATGGAAAGAAACACCCTTGGCAATACTCACTTTTAATTTTTGAAGTTAGCAGCACCACGTCTGAGGTGTCACTTTGAATACTCTATCCTATAGGGTATATTAATTGTGATACATACGAGTAGCTTGTAACATAAAGAAATAATAAGGATAAACCTCCAAAAGTATATACAGCCTTGGTCATAAATGAAAAGCACCCTACGCAAATATATAAAATGCCGTTGAATCTGAAAAATTCAACGCGTATAAATAAAAACAATTAGTATGTGGACGAACATTTATATTTTTTTATAACTTATTATTTAATTGGTCCTTCATTTGCCTTTATCACTGCAGGAACCCTACGAGGAATGTTAGCAACTAAATTAAAATATTCTTCTGTCTTCCGAGCTAATTTTTTCCATTCTCGTTGCATAGCGCTCTTCAGACCTACTGAGGATGTCGGATTATTGTTCGTTATCCTTTTTTTAGTAGTGCCATAGGTGTTCAATCAGGTTCAGGTTTGGCGATTGAGCTGGCCACTTCAAGATCTGAATGTTTTGATTTGAAAACCATTCCATCAATTTTCGGGAATGGCATAAGCATTATCATTGCTGAAAATTATCCTTCGGTGAGACCTGTTTCCAAATATTTTACGATATTTTACGGCACCTTTAAGGAGATCCCTAAAATATCAAAATAGCTGTCGATATTTATTCTTCCCTCGCACGTGAATAGCTGTCTTACGCCTCTTTCCGCCATGCAGCCGAACATCATGCAACAACTACCACCAAACTTGACTGTGGCTACCACACAATCGATATGGTACTCGTTTCCCTTCCTCCTGCGAACGTAAACTGCGCCAGGAGCCCCGAAAATCTGTAAAGACACATTCTAATTTAGTATTCAGTTCACACCAACTTTTATTAAGAAAATGTCCAATATTTTCGTAGATCAAAATTTGCCTCGTCTGACCACACGACATTGCTCTAATCTTCATAGCTCCAATGCCTATACAATTTGGCTCACTCAAGATGTCATTTCTTATTGTTCTCAGAAAGCCAAGGTATTTTTTTTCTCGCCTTGCAACCTCTGAGGTAGGTTTCTGTTAGCTTTCTTCTAACCGTTCTCGCAGATAGCGTAACATTTTGATATTCCTGAAGCAAGCAGCTAGTTCAGAAAAGGTCTTTTGACAATCTCTTAAAGATTTCCGGGCAAGAATTCGATCTTCACGAGCCGAAGACCTTCTTTTTCTGCCTGGGCGCGGCTAAGAAGTGTATTTCTTGGGACATGTCTTGAGAAGTTAAAACAAAACCATTTGGGCCTTTTCAGTTTGACTTAATTCGTGTCTTTTTGGCTTAGCCATCTTTATGTTTATGACTTTCATTATTTAAACACAAAAACTATAAATGAATAATAAGATATCTGCAAAAAACTGATGTACACACTTCCACTACTATTTTCCAAATGATACCAACTATACCAATTTTACCCCACACAAAAAATCCAGAGTTAAAAATCGCCGGAATTCCCCATTATTTAGTCATTAATGGGTAACGGATCCTAGGAAGTCAAAAATATTCACCTACTATAGTTTCTTATAAAACGTATTTTATAGGGGTTGCTTTATGGCCAAGGCTGTACATTCGATCTAACCACGTCTGTCCATCTATCCGTCCGTCTATATGTCACCAGATTCACGGCATTCAATTTTGAGCTAGAAGGAATGATGAAATTTCATACACTAGCTTTTTAGAATTCGAAGCAGTACAAATGTAAGCAGTTTTAAGCTTTTTCAAGGCTATTCACGTGAACTGAACTTCGGGTGGCCGCATTTTTCTCCCACCTACTTACACGTATTCCTTTCCATGTAGATCCACGACCAACCAAAGATATTTCTGGTTTTCCATACCTTCTTAGGTACAAGCACTTATTTGTAGGTGAGACCTGGAAAACATTTGTGCTGCCAGTGATAGAAATTAGCAAAGAATCAGACTAAATTATTTTCTATCTCTGAAACCAATTTGCATAGTCTTCTGTGCAACTAAGTAGGTGAAAAATGCAATCTATTGCGATCTAGTCATAGAAACTAAATCCTCACATTCTCTCAAAAGCTACCAATAAACTACACCCCAGGAAGAGCATGTGGACTTGTAAGTAGAACTGGGAAAAGGCTGTTCATACTACGCCAAATCTTTGCAGAGACAAGTGAATCTCACTACCTATTTATTAGCTTAAAGTCTGCGAACGATAGCTTCTAACTATCTAACTATCTTCAAAATGTTCGCCAAAGAATTAGAAAAGCTCAGGAGATTCGTTCCCCAAAGTTCATTACAAATGCTCAAGCCAAGCTTGTTGTGGAAGACGACAAAATTCTCTACAGATGGCGACAGTATTGTGAAAGACTTCTGAACGAACAGTTTTCCCGGGTATACTTTTCAAGAGCCGCTCGTAACCATGACGAAGTATCCGATATTGACAGAATGCGGTCAAATACTCCAAAAAAAGAAAAGCGGTTGGGCCAGACGAAATACCCTCCGAGTTCTGGAAAAAGATGGGAGATATCTGGTCCAGATGGCTCATGATTTTTATCTCTAAACTCATGAGAGGTGATCCAATGCCTAATGATTGGAGGGAAAGTCTTCTTTCTTTGCACACAGGAAAGGGCGATACGCGAAACTGCGATAACTACCGTTCTGTCAAGCTGATGTCACACAACATGAAGATCGTTGAGCGGGTATCAGATGACCGACTGCGGAAAATAATACGGCTATCTGATGACCAGTTCACAACAGATGCAATCCAAAGTATAAGGATCATAATGGAAAACATCGTGATTCCTTAAAGGACTTGCATATAGTGATGGTTGATTTTGAAAAAGCATTTGATAGACAACTAAGAGATCTCTTATGGGTCGCATCGAGGATTTCCAGAAACCTACGTGCACATGATCATGGACATGTAGGAGGGAGCAAGGGCAAGAGTAGGGTGTAGCGAAGGAGTCACCGAAGAGTTCCCAATCAAAGTCGGTGTCCTCTTCAGTCCTTTGCTATTTACTGCAGTCCTTGATTATCTCCTTGAAGGAAAAGTGACGGAACCCTAAGTGCACCAGTTATTTTTTGCTGACAATGGAGCTATCATAAGTGAAGATGAAATGTCCCTGCAACGAGTCCTTGTTGTATGGGTGGATGTGTTGGAGAGAAATAGAAATTATTGTGAAAAGTTTACCAGAATTTGCGCCCACTTTCTTCTAAGGAAATGTCTTAGCAATAAAATACCTGTAAAATTTTCTAAAACATCACGAGAATACTTTCTGAATAGAAATATATCATTGCATTTGAATTAAAAAGTTTACATTCAATTTATTAGGAATGAGTTAGAAAACGATCCGTTCCATACGGATTGTAACATTTTTGTATGTTTTCTTTACATTTGTAATAATTTGGTCCCCTTTTACTGATTGTCGAGGTGTGTAGTAGGTTTTTGGTTAAGGAGCTTGTCACAATAGGATATGTATTTAATAAAGTTTGAACTCACAGAAATTGTCTTTTATATTGATGATATATTTTTTGACTTACATATTTCGTAGAGATTTAATTTTAATTACTGCGCTTATGCATGCGGCTGGCGATTGCAATTTTCCACATATTGGACTGGATTAGACGTTCTACCATGCTGGATCCATCGTTTCGAGGCTTAATTCACACGTGGCTACAAATAAAGCGATCAAGAGCATACACGATCGAGTAAAAGCTTCCAACATCGAGAGCTGTGATGTGTTGTAGTTCAACCAGACACTGAAAGCAGTTACTTTGTGAGCAATCGCCAGATACTGGTTGGTAAAACCGGGATAATGGCACTCCATGAAGAAGTACATTGGTAACAGAGTAACTTTTGGTTTCTCCCGCTGCCAACTTTTGGTTGATGAAACAGTCAACGTGTCTGTACTTACATATAGAAGTGAGTAAACGGACACACAAATAGATTCATACAAATGATAGAAGAAGAGAATATAGATTCATACAAATGTACCAATGCAAACACATTACTGTACCCAGCCTCATTAATATGACCACTTCTTAAGTACTCAAGCTACATTTATTTTATATACATATTTATTTTTTTTTTTTTGTAAATTAAATTAACGTGAAATCTATTCCTTATTTTTACGAAGCTGATTCAATAACGCAAACAGCAATTAAACTACTCTCTCCAATTTTATTCTTTACTTTTGTTTTCACGTCCGTAACCATTGAAGAAATCCTTTCAGCGTCAGCATTAAAATGCGCCAGTGAAACTATTAATATATTCCCTTAACAGATTCGGAAACATGACATCTCCATTCATAGCGTGTTTGGAAGCAACTAGGGTAAAACATCCATTATCATCTCGAATTCGGTGGTCAAGATTTAAAAAAACAAAAATCACAAATGGAGCGGTCAATATATGTTCACGTTTTATCACCGCTCTACACTCCCTCCTCTTGCACACGACCAAATTTTTGACTAAGGATTTTTTTTTCGAAAGTGCCTACTATATATTGGTCGTAGTGTGAATATTTGGCCTACGAGTACTATCGATCTATAGAGATGGAGGATGGACATGTACTCTGGTGCAAATTTAGCGAGCTACATATTTCTTTAACTCTTAGAAGACACTGTATAGACCTTATTGTAGATACAACATATTGAATTGATTCCCAATATACGAACCTATATACGTATGTACATTAATTCAATTTTTGATTTAGCGCATCTTGGAAAAAGATATGAAACATATTATCTTATTACTGATTGTTTCCTAAATGCTTTAAGGGCAGTTAAGAAGAGGAAGATCCATAAATCAAAAATCCATTTAAAAGAACAAGTGCTGGTCTTGTTTTTATAATCTAAGTATTTGAACACATCTTATCACAGTTAATACAGAAACGGAAAAAATTGACAAAAATTTATGATTTCATTAATACATATATAAATTCAGAATTAATGAGTAATTAATAAACGAATGGATAAGTATATAAATATACCAATATGTATAATATTATATATATTTATAATATAATATATAAAAAAAATTAACAATGAGATTCAAATAAATAAATATATGTACTATATGTATACAAATAAACAAAGAAGCAAAAGTTAACGTATTCGCCTGCAAGGATACTAAAAAAACCGGACAACGACTAGCCGCGGTTATATCAAACACGTATTTTTTTATTATACAAATAAAGTTATATTAATTAAACTCGAGATACAAGACTGATGCTATTCCTACAGTCGAAAGACTAACTTTCCAATCTCATCTTTGCTCCGTGTATCAGTGACGTCAGCCCTCGACGGGTAAGTTGTCTTAAATGTCTAGTTGGTGTGTCCTGAGTGAATCCTATACTCGGCAAACCCAATTTTCCACTAATCTTACGCCATATGATAACGCGAAGGAACCAGCAGTATGCTTCAATCCCGTTATATAGTCTGAAGTCGTAGAGATTCTCATTCTATATAAAACCTAAAGAGGCGTGACGCTTGAATTTGTGAATGTCTAATACTTCAGTTGGTCTGTTTTATTGTCCAGTTGGATAATGAAAGTTCCCGTAAGTGATTGTGTTGGGGTCTTTGAGGTAAGTTGAAATTGGTCACAAAGATAGTGCCCTCCTTGATCAATTCGAAGACTTCGTTAGTATTTATGCGATACGCACAGTCTGCGTGACCTCCTTTTAGTAGTCTAACCATGCAGTGATCCTCTGGAATCTTCCCAAGTGTTTCTTTTTTGCAGACCGTGGAGTTACTTATAGAGAGGCGTTAACATGCCATTTTGGTTTTATCTGTTGAACTCGATATTGGCTTGCTTATCAGCTTTGGCATCTATAATATATGCAGGAGCGTCGAATCACTAGTGTGAATTGAGGGCTCTTCAAACTCGATTTCTTCAATCCCGTTTTCGTAAAGAAAGGTTTCTAGCTCGTTTACTATCATATTGATTTCGATCTGGTCCAGTAGGTTCGTATCAATGACATTGCTTTTCGCCATCTGACAAGCTCGCGCTATTTCGTGGCCTTCTCCCATAATTAGCAAGACCTGGTCTAAGATGTCCTGTCTGAACATTTGAATATCCGCTACTCCTATGTTGTCTTTGGATACTTCTACCATTTGAAGTGACTACGTTCACTTTATAATTCTTTGCCACTACTTTCTTTCGGAAAAGGGACTTATTTTTTGCCTTCATGCCTTTAGAGGCTGTGCATATTATATACCCGTTTTTATAAGCCTTTGGCTGGGTTTGTTTTTTGTTTCTATGGAGATTATTCTCCCTTTGTTTTCTCTGGATTTCGGCCTTTAATTCCTTATTGAGCTTAGTGATAAATCGACTAAATTTTGATAATTGAATCTTTGGGATCTGTTGAATAACACATCGCTAGGCTTTCACTTTGTGACCAAATGTATCGCTATATTATAGCCCTTTTAATCGTAGATCTTTATGTTCGGCCCTGAAACATCGGTAGATTTCCAAGATAGTTGAGTGGAATCTTCCAACTTGACAGTTTAGCTAAGAGCGATGCACCAATGTGTCGTAGAGTTTTATCCCCAATAATTTCAAGAAATTGATTATAATTGGACTGAGATACGAGTATCTGATCCCGTTGTCGGTAACTAACATTTTCTGTACTATAAAATAATTAAGGATCTTAATGATTTAGTCTCTGAGATGAAGATCAGCTTCCCAAATTTCGAAAATGTATCTAAGCAACTAATGAACTTTTCTTTATGAATCTCGATTATATTCAAATGAAGGATCTCTCATAGAAATGAACAAGTCACCAAAGCTGTCGTGTATTCGACGGATGAAGAAGAATTACACAGAGAGACAGAGCCATCCTCTTGTAGGGGGGAAAGAAACAAAAAAAGAAAATGAGTATGTCTCCGGAGCTTTCACCACCAAAAGAAAGCCTGAAAATACCAGAAAAGGTCCAAAATAAAGTAATGAAAACTCTCAAGCCAATAAAACCTCCTCCAATCATAGTGCTCTGTATAACAAAGTACAAGGCTTAAGAAATATTTTGGAGGAAAATAGAATTAAAGCTAGTACAGCTCTAATTAATAGTAATTGCCTCAAAATAAATGCGGTAGATGAAGATTCCTACAGAAACTTGACCAAATAACTTCATCTAAAAAAGTGCAATGGTTTTCATTTGAAAATAAACAAACAAGACCCATAAAGGTCGTTGCAAAAGACTACATTATTCATGCACATCTGAAACCATCATTAGCTATGCTATACTTAAAAAAAAAGAACTTCAAAATCCTAGAAGTTATCAACATGCTTAAGTACAAAAGCAAAGTACCACTGTCAATGTTTATGCTCACTTTTGAGCATGAAGACATGAACGAAATTTATGAAATCAAAACCATCCTAGGAACGAAAGTTAAAATCCTCCTCTGCGAAAAACAAAGCTAGTTTCATAGCGCAAAAATTGTAAAAAAAATTTGGTCATACTCACGAATACTGTAAATCTAACCCAAATGCGTTAAATATGTAGGAGACCACCACAAAAAAGACTGCATAAAGGAATGTCTTTTTTCCGCCAAAATGCGCCAACTGTAATGTAAGGCACACAGCCAACTACATAGACTGTGTAGTAGCAAAAGGAAATATAAAAGCCTGTAAAAAAAAGTCGCATCTAACGACAAAGAAAAACAAAGCAACAAAAACCAAATACCAAAAACCCAGTAAATAATATCATTAAAAAAGCAAAAGAAAATATAACCTTAAGCGAAAATGAAAACCCAAGTCTCAAAGTTGAACGGCCTATAGATATATAGATTAGCTGCGAATAACCAATAAGCAGTCTCCGACAAAAAGCGGCAGAAACGAAGGGTGTGACGGAAAAACCACATTAACCCAATTAAATTTTTGTGACGGGACGAATAGATGCCGCCCTTAACTAAGCATCCCGTCCCGAAGGCAAAGTGTCAAGCGACCCGTGCCGAGGCCTGAATGGTGCTGGGGACATAAATCAATACAACATCGCTAACGGAGCCCTCCAGATAACTGGTGCCCTCTGGTTGTAATGAAGCCTTACTACATTACCGGGGGCTATGATGCAGCTGACCTACTTTCCCCTACACTCGTGGGATCCAAAATGAATATAAATCCAAATACTAATAAAAATAAAAATATGAACCAAAAAATCCGAAAAAACAAAAAATCAAAATGAAAAAGGAGAAGCAGGAACACCTAATGGAGTTAAACAGATTGATGAACCTTTTAGGAAGTTCTATATTGATGCGATCACCGCCGAAAAGTACAACAAAAGAGCTGGTTAGCATACCAGTCAGTGCGGAACTGGTTATAAAAGAAGCAAATATCCGCCACGTTGTGGAGATGGAGAACCTGTTCGCAGCAGTCGCGGAGAAGAGTCCAATCATAGAAGAAAATAATTGTGATGCTCTTACAGTCCTGGGCGACAAAATTGATAAGCTAATGGACTTTATTAAGGGTAAAAGCTATGTCCACACCGAAATTCGAAGGCTCACCAGCTCCATTCGTTGAGCCTACTGTACAGTGGTGGACAGCGTGAACAGTAATACGAAAGACGGAGTTGAAAAGGCAACACAAACACAGCAGTCAAATCACCTTAAATCATGTGCGAAAAAATAAAAGCAGTAAAAACATTTGCCAAAGAAGAAAAAACTGCGACACACCCAAGAGAAGAAGAGATGTAACTCCAAATGGTGACACGCAGCAAGATTTACGAGGCAACGTTCTTCCGGTTCCTAAAAGAAAAAAGAGAAGTAGCAGGAACCAAAGGGGAAAGAGACAAATAAGATAGATCCACCAATGGAGCACTTCACAGCAGCTGCAGTAACACCTGGCCATGCTAAAAACAACAGTGAAACCAATTAGAGCAAAGTGAGCACGACAAAGCGAAGGAAACCAGCACGACCAGACGCAATCGCTATAAAGCCGACAGGTGTATTGTCGTATGCGGATATGCTTAGAAAAGTTAAGAATGACCCTGATCTTAAGGAGATTGGACAAAATGTTAACAACATAAGGAAGATAGCGAAGGGGCACTTGCTTATAGAACTTAAGGGATCTGAGGAATCGCAAACCTCACAGTTTCAAAACAAAATAGAAAAGTCGCTAGTGAAACACGCTAATGTTAGGAGGCTATCACACGAAGTACCGGTTGAAATCAAAGATATCTATGAAGTTACTACCGAGGAGGAAATATACGAAGCTATCAGAGAGCGGCTAGAAAGATCCAACCGACAGCGATCAAGTCGATTCGAAGGGCATATGGTGGAACAAAGACAGCAACAGTAAGTCCCGCAGCACAAGCTGCCAACACGCTTATCTCTACGGGTAAAATTCGAGTAGGATGGGTGGTCTGCCGCATTCGCGAAAAAATAGTACCAACAAAATGCTATAAATTGCCTGAATTTTGGACATAAAGCAAGGCAATGCAAGTCCAGCAGAGATTTGTCTAGCTGTTTGGTAAGATGCGGGGAAAGCGGGCATATAGCGAGAACCTGCGCGCGAGTTAAGTATTGATCTTAATATCATTACTTCAATTAATTTATGATTCACTGCAATACTACTTGTGTTTACATATACGATCTGATTGGACGACTCCGGTATATTTAGGAAGTGACCTGCTTATATCGTAATTGATTTTTTAGAATATTGAACCTTCTTCTGACATTCCTAGATATTGTAAGAGTTTTTTAATAACTCTCAAAACGAATAGTACGGTGCAGCCCTGCTTGAGACAGTGACCGATTGTATTTGTAGTGAAATCTCGCTAAACAGTAGTGCAAGAGTGAGTGATTTATAAACAATATAGAGTGAAAAGTGAACTATGGCAGAACAGAACCCAAACACCGTCCTTGAGGTTTTTAACTGGGAGATCCTAAATAGTCTAATGGCTATAGTGGCTAGGATACCACAGCCAAGTGACGGAAGCAACGTGTCACTTTATCGTCATGATAGAAAACCACTTACCATCGGAGACTATCAAGCTACATGGAACATAATACAACAGGTCAAAATCAAAGGTCAAGCTATGGATCTGCTCATCATCAATGGAGTCACTTCGTGGGAGCAGGCGAAGGAGCTATTTAAACAACATTATCGACCCACCATCAACGATCTTACAAAAGAAATCAATAATATGCGACTGAGTTCAATATATGATTTATCCAATAAGTTAGAATATTTGTTAAGTAATATAAATACCTATGTAGTATTCTGTGACAATCAAGAGCAAGAGAAACTATTGTACTATAATATTCTAATAACTAGAATTCGAGAATTAACAATAGGGAATATAGCTCGAGAAATTAGACATTTCTATGATCTGTATGAAATAAAGAGTATTCTGTTCTCCTACATAGGAGGAATAATAAAATAAATAGACCCACTTCAAATCACAATAACCAGAACAAAAACCATATGTTTAGCCCCCTAAATAAGCAACAAAGACCCAATTATAATAACGGTTATAATAATAACTCTGATAGACAAAGACATTCTCAGGTAGCCATAGACAAAATGAGTACCGTTATCAAAATCATGCTACTTCGCAAAGACGTTCGGGATATTTCCTGAACCACCCCACCCCAACCAACGAAACAGACTAGAACCAATGGATACTAATAATATCCAAACGAGTCAGGTACCAATTCGCCAAGACATTAATTCAGTAGAACTGCCGGTTTTTCTGAACTGAGCCTCGGACAATTAATGACAGTCGCCACTGATATCCAGAACCAACGGCATTATATCCTAATAGACACTGGCAGTGCGATGACTATCATAAATACCAATAAACTCGACGTGACACCATACAAAATCTTAGATACACGCCAAGTAGAGATCAAAACTATTAATAGTAGTGTAATCGAAAATACTAAAATAATTCAGTTTCCAATACCTAAAGAATTCGGCTACAGCGATAATACTTTTATTAAAGCTTACGCCCAGTCATTAGAAAATAAAAACTATACGATACTCCTGGGGATGGATGTCCTTAAAAACATCATCGAAACCATTGATATCGGGAAAGGAGTGATAACCATAAAGAACCAAACTATTCTACAGATAGAACGAGGGTGTGAGTTAGCATGTAACCACCTAGAAGAGGGGAATCCTGACTTCGGCAGCCTTAATCGCGAAGTACAGGCAGCATTGTCCTCATTACTAGGAGAATTCAAAAACCTTCAATATAAGGAAGGCGAGACGCTAACGCACACCTCAGAAATAAAACACGAAATCCACTTTAAATAGACAAACCCATTCATGAAAAATTTGTACAGACTACCAAAAAAATATGAAGAGGAGGTGGTAAAACAAATAAGTGGAATGGAGAGCCAAGGGATTATTAGGAAAAGCAAGAGTAGGTATGCTTTCCTTATTGTAGTAGTTGCTAAAAAACCAGACAGAGATGGGCAAGTACAATACCGCAACTGTGTTGACTATAGAGCTGTAAATGAACTGAAAGAAGATGACAGATTTCCTCTGTCAAACATAGATAATCTCTTTGATAAATTAGGAAAAGCGGTCTATTTCTCTACGCTTGACTTAGCGAAAGGGTACCACCAAATCTTGATGCACCCAGATGACATAGCGAAAACTGCGTTTATTACTCCACAAGGATTATCTGAATATGTCCGTATGCCTTTTGGACTTAAAAACGCACCAGCAACGTTTCAAAGATTATTCAACCACATATTAAGGGAATATATAAATAAAACCTGCGTTGTCTATTTAGACGATATTTTGATATTTTCCACATCGCTAAAGGAGCATATGAAACACTAAAGAGACATTCTAAAAATTTTGCAGAAACATAATTTAACGTAACGACCCTGAATATGTGAACGTGTTTGAAACACTTAAACTCAGGTTGATAACAAAACCAATTTTAAAATTCCCAGATTTTGAAAAAACAATTCCGTTTATATACAGACGCTAGTAATTTTGCTATAGGAGTTGTCCTTACACAAGACAAACAGCCGGTCCACTATATTTCGAGGACTCTTAACGAGCACGAAAGAAATTATTCAGTAACGGATAAAGAATTTCTAGCCATTTCTATACAATGGTGTCTAAACTAAGACCCTATCTATGGGGAAACAAATTCAAGGTCACAACCGATCATCTCCCCATAAAATATTTGAATAAAAAATATAATGGTGCGGAGTTCTCTCAAAGCAACCAACGATGGCTACTAAACTTACAAGAGTTTGATTATGATATAGAATATCTCAAAGGCCAAGAAAATAAAGTCTCTGACTTTCTTAGTAGGATTGAGAAAGAAAATACTAAAGTGAATCAAATTTCAGACAACGGAACACTACATTCGAGAACAGAAGAACAAATTAACCACATACATATTGAAGAAGGTATTGTCAACACATACAAACAACAGATCATTCTGAGCTATGATAAGGAACCGAAGCTAGAAATGCTCAATGGTAAAAGAATTTTGTACATCAGAGCTTCAGACCCAATAGAGATGATAAGAGAGCAACTGAAAGAAATGGCTCATGGAGTTATCGGCATTTACGATGAGGTACGAGAGGTCGACTATAACAAAATTCAGCAAGTAATTAATAATCGTAATATGCATTCAGGAAACGGAAAGGTTAACTTTATTAAACTAACACGGAGAATTAGAGACTTAAGGGCGGAGGAGGAAACTAGAAAGCAGATTTCCATCAATCATATCCGGGAAAGTCAACACTCAGGAATTATCGAGACCTACAATACGTGGAAAAAACAGATTTATTATCCTAAACTGACACGTATAATTGTACAAATCATAAACAATTGCGATGTATGTCAAAAAGCCAAGTACGAAAGTATACCCATACTTGAAAAGTTTAAAGTGACAGAAACACCAAGTAGAATAAACGAAATAGTCCATTTAGACATCTACCACTTTCACAAACATATCTTCTTGACAATGATAGACAAAATGATGAAAAAAGCATACGTGTACAGACTTGAAAGTAAGAATCATTTACATAAGATAGGCGCTACAACAGAGCATTTAACTAAGGAAAGCCAACCTAGGAAAATAATAACTGGCAATAAATTCAATACCATGTATATCAAAGAATTCTTCAGAGAAAGGAATATAGAAGCACATTTTACGAAACCGAATTCACATACAGGCAACGCCGATGTGGAACGTCTACACAGTACCATAGCAGATATTCTATTGACCATGGACCGGGAAGAATCGGTAAATGCGAGCACCTCCAGTCGTAATGGGTACGAACATGGAGGAACAATCCTTGAAGATTCTTGCGGTGAATGTGAATTCACTGATTAGGATCGAGCGACGAGCCGTATGGTTTAAGTTGCTTGAAGACCAAACCCCTGATGTGCTTATGGTTAGCGAAACAAAGCTATCCCAGAAGCACAAATTGGGGCACAATAAATACAATATTCTCAGAAGAGACCGACCCAACACCACACAAGGAGGAGGTGTTGCGATCTTCATACGCAAACAACTGCAATTTAAAGTTATGTACAGCGGTGAAGTGCGAAGGTTCCAGGAGCTGGAAGCGTGTATCGTGTGCATCCCTCTCCGTAGTGGAAAGAGGATGTACTTGGTCGCACTCTATGCACCTGAAGCTACTCAATCTACTTTATTTATTTCAGAGCTCGAGACACTTTTTCGATGCCTAAGGCTGGAGTCGGAGGAGAATTATTTCATCATGACCGGATATCTTAACGCCAAACATAGAGATTGGGGAAATAACACACCTAATCCTAGAGGGAACGTACTATTCAATTTGTGGGATCGGCACAGTGTCGAGTATAAACTTGATTTGAAAGCTACATATAGTCCATCGTTTCCCAGAAGCGGCTCCTATCTGGATCTTATGCTGTTCGACGTACGGTTACAACTGACCGACATGGACCGACAAACTATAAACTGCCTGCACACTTTTGTGTATGACAGTGGCCACTGCGGACTCAGTGCCGTAATAACGGTTCCCAACGAAATTGCGGAGTTGGAGGAGTTTGTCCAAACGTACTCCTACAATTATAGTAGGACACGTTGGCCTCGCTTCTCTAGAGTTTTGACAAGTGCACTCTCCTCGAATTCGCTCTACCCACCGTCCAATAGGAATCTGTCAAACGAGGAGATTGACTGGTACCTAAAACAAATGGACGAGACAATTAAACGAACTATGGACAATACGATACCTCGGTATCAACATACTGACAACGCAGACATATTCAGTAATGCAACAATTGACGCACTACACCAACACAAAAGTAGACTGCTGTCGAGACTAAAAACCTTGTACAGACAGTTTACTGACAGACAAAACTCGGAGGTTAGGACACTGAAGTCGTCGATTAAAAACCTCCAGAAGTTAATTAGAGAAAACTACAGACTTTCTGTAAATTTGCATTGGAACAACAAAATTCGGGCTGTAAAATCCAACAACCCGAGTATGTTCACGCAAATAAATAAAATATTTCAGAGGAATAATCAAAACGACCTTTCGTGTCTTAAGATCCCCCGAACGACGAACAATGGACAAATACTAATAACAGCAGGTATAGATCCAGATAACGCAGTAGAGGATGACAACTTCTTTGTGATCGAAGATCCGCAGAAGAAGGTAGAGTTTATAGGGACGACTTTCCAGGAAGTGTACAAGGTGAATGATACCATTTACCCGAACCACGACCTGGAAAATTGTGTCCTTGTTCACAACTTCTACCTTCGAAATGATATAGAGCACTGGCGATCCGAGAACATAGGTTTTACCGAGTTCAATGACGATAACATGGCAAATAATGTCATCGCCGATGAAAGGGTACATCCCCCGGAAATCGATGGAGTATCGAACATTGTGCTTCAACATCTCCCTCTAGAAGCGGTGGACATTTACACCACTCTGTTTAACAATGCGCTGAATAATGCACATTATCCAGCGCATTGGAAAACAACAGTGATACAACCCATCCCCAAAAGGGGTAAGGACACCTCCAATCCGGCAAATCTCCGGTCGATAAGATTCCTTCCGAACGTCAGCAAGGTATTCGAAAAAGTAATCAATAGAGCCCTGCTTAAGTGGACTGAGAACAGTAATAAAATTCCGGATAACCAATTTGGTTTTAAGGCGGGGCATGATACAATACATGCCGCGTCTAAACTGGTATCGGATAACCAATGGAACAAAAGCAAAAAACAGTGCACGGGTGCCTGCCTGATTGACTTGGAGAAATCCTTCGACACCGTATGGTTAAAGGGACTCTTCAAACTAAGCAGGCTGGGCATAAGCAAACCACTGCTGTACATACTTCTTAACATGCTCACCAGTAGACAGTTCATTGCCAAAAATGGCAATGTGACTTCTGCTGGAACATTTCAAATTAAAAATGGTCTGCAACAAGGTGCGGTTAATTCACCGATCCTTTTCAACATTTACACGAGCGATCTCATAGGATCACTTCACCATGCCATAGCGTACGCAGACCACTTAATCGCGTACAGATCAGAACCAAAAATCGAGGTCATTGCAATTCTCTTGCAACGTGACTTCGATAAAATTCAGCGATATTGCGATGACTGGAAGTTGAAGATCAACTTCCAGAAATCGGAAACCATTCTTTTTAGGACGCCGTTGTCTGGTGCATCTAGGGATACCAGAAAGAATTGGCGAAAGTTCTCAATCGTTGGACCGCACGGACAGTCACTTGCGAGTCGAAGTGTAGTCAGATACCTGGGACTCTGGTTAGACCAATATCTATATTTTAACAAACATATAGATGCTGCTCTGGCCAGAGCCAAAGGTGCTTTTGCCCTTACAAAGAGACTTTTTTATAGCAAGCAACTCGATGCAAGGGTAAAGGTAATCTGCTACATGGCCCTCATTAGGCCCGTGCTCGTATATGGATGCCCCGTATGGTCCAACGTGGGAGCAAGCTTGTTGGAAAAGATTCGGGTGTTTGAGAGGACTTGCCTTCGGGCTTGCCTTCATTTGTATAGAACACCAGAGTCCCAGTACATAAAATTCTATCCCAATGAGGTCCTATACAACAGGGCTAACCTAATAAGAGTGGATAATTTCGTTATCAAGCTGATTCGAAGGCACATTGCAAGAGCAATGAGCTCGACGAACAACCTGATCTCCGGGGCTTATTACCCCAATTACTAGTATCATGAGAGAGTTCGCCTTAACGGCTTTGTTCCCCCAGAGGCGTTTCTCTATTTTGATGAGAAAGGTCTGATCCAGGACAGGATTGGCGGTTCCGCTAATCTTCCACGTTCCTCGGACAGCTGTGGATAGGCGACTCAACTATGACAGAGATGTTGCGCACGGCAGTGTGGAGCGTCTCCGGTTTAGTAGGGCGGTATCGGGTCGCGATATGAAGGACGTTGAACGCCAGTTCTCACAATTTTGGTGGCTAACTGAAAGAGAGGGAACTCCTTCGTCGTTCCCTCACAATCCGGAGTAGCCTGTTTAAAGTTGGCTGTTTGGTCTTGGCCGACTTATATAGTTTAAGGTATTTGTAGGTATTTTTAAGTATTTTTAGAAAAAAAAAAAATTTCTGGAACTATACAATTCATGCTTTCGAGAAGGAGTGTTTCCGAGTCAATGGAAAGTACAAAAATTGGTCCTCCTACCTAAAGGAAATAAACCACTTGGAGATCCATCATCTTATCGACCACTCTGTATGCTATATACAGCTGGAAAAGTACAGGAAAGGATTATTGGTACCAGGCTAGAAGCAGCCATTGAAAATGCAGAAGGTCTAGCCAAACACAAGTATAGCTTCCGTAAGGGATGGTCCACGATATATGCAATCAAGGTGGTATGGCACTGCACAGAAAGCCATACGTGGCAGAAGATGAAAAGGAGGCTCAAAAAAGTACTGCTCCGTCATAACATTAGACATAAAAAATGCATTCAATTCCGCAAACTGGGAACATATTTTGGCTGCTCTAAGGAAAAAGAGAGTTTTAATAAATATAATAATGGATTATTTTAGGTAGCGGATCCTATTGTATAGTACAGATAAAGGTATTAAGAAATACATAGTCACGGGTGGGGTGCCACAGGGCTCGGTCTTGGGGCATGTACTGTGGAATATTATGTATGATAACAGTCTTCGATTATCAATAACAGATGAAGCAAAAATCGTAGGAATTGCTGGTGATGAAATTACACAAATCAGCAACGACACTATTAGGATAGTCTAAAAATGGCTTACTTCAGTAGGCCTAAAGCTTGCCGAAAATAAAACAGAAGCGGTGCTGATCAGCCGCTGGAAAAAGTGCGAAGCAATTACCAATACTATAGGTGGACACGAGATTAAATCGAAACCAGCAATCAAGTATTTGGGTGTAGTGGTCGATTCTAAGCTAACATTTAAACAACATCTGGAGCATGTAAGTGAGGAAGCCTCACGAGTAAATAAGGCACTCATGCGGCTAATGCCATACATAGGAGGACCAAGGTATAGCCGATGAAGACTGTATGCGAGTGTACTCAAATTAGTAATCCTGTATGCTACACCAATCTGCGTATAAGAAGAAAATCGAAACAACGTACAGATTATGTGCCTTGAGGGTATGTAGTGCATATCGCACGACATCTAGCGATGCGGCATGTGTCATTGCAGGAATGGTCCCCATTGACCTGTTATCAGATGAACTGCAGAGGATATATGAAAATGAAAACAACACGGACGACGAAAATGGTGAAACGAATACCACTGAGGGAACAAATGACCTAAGAGAAGCTGAACGAACGGCCAATCTACGAAAATGGCAGCAGCTCTGGAATGCATCAAATAAAGATCGATGGACGTATCGACTTATCCCGACAATCAACGGCTGTATGTATATAAACACGGAGAGTTAAATTTCCACATGACTCAAATGCTAAGTGGGCATGGATGCTTTCGTGCCTACTTACATAAGTTTAAACTCGATGACACACCCAACTGTCCACACTGCGACGGAAGATAGCTCCTGCAGTTGTCTGGTGTGTTGATGCCTAGTCTGGCAGCCATTTCCCCTATGGCGCAGTGTCCTTTTAGCGCGCCTATCAAGCCTGGAATTTTTTTTTATTAATCGCCAATAGGCTTTTTGTTCATCGGCCATAAGCTGCATGATAAGACACAGTCGTTTCTGGCGGACCATGCGGAGTTAATCAGTTCTCCTGCTTTTAGGTCTATTTTCTTTTTAGTTCACCTATTAGAGCTTCTACTGATATCCGAGTATGTTGAAAATCCAATGCTGATCCCTTTTTAGCTAGTCCAACTGCTGTCTCCTTTCCTTCTTTATTTCTATGTTCAGGAACCCAGCAGAGAGTTACGTCATGGGTGTTGCGTATTCTGTTCAACATATTGCGGCATCTGAAAAGTTTATTCGAACTGACTTCCTCGCTGTCTAGTGCTTTGATTGCCTCTTGACTATCCTTGAAAATTGTAATCTTTAAAGGATTTAGTTTTTGCTATATATAGTCTGTGCAAGCCAGGCCTATCAATGGCGAAGACCTCAGCTTGAAAGATGCTACAATCGTCCGGTAGTTTGTATGAGTGGTTGATTTAAATGATTCGCAAAAAAACTCCAGAGCCAGTTCCGATATCCGTTTTAGACCCATCAGTATAGAGCTGAATGTCTTTTATATTAATTAATGTTTTGGAGTTCTACTCTTGTCTTTTGGGAATAATAGTGGAGACGATCTTGTCGAAATCTATGTAGGGTATGATATAATCTGTTGTTCTGTCGAAATCGGTTATACTATACCTGTTGAGTATAGATCAGTATCCATAGGAGCTTTGCTTCCATACGCCCATTATTTGACAGGAATCGCACTTTTGGTATCTGTGCATCGTGTGTACTCATCTAGGGGAGGAATACTTAGCATCATCTGTAAACCCGCTTGTGGTGTTGATCTCTGTGCTCCTGTTATGTTTATGCATGCTAATCTTTGTACTTTTGTGAGTATTTTAAGATAGCTGGTTTTGTCTGTTGCATTCCACCATACAATAATTCCGTAGGTAAGGATGGGTCTGACAATAGCCAGCTACATCCAGTTAGTCATAGATGGACGCAGACCCCATTGTTTACCAAAGGTTTTCTTGCACGCATAGAATGCGCAAAGTGCTTTCTTCCTTCTTTCTTCCGTGTTCTTTTTCCAGGGAGATCAAATTCATCTATTTTCGTTCTATTGGTAAACAGGTTCGGTTTTAGTCAGATTTATACTTAGATCGTTTTGTTCTGCTCAGGAGGACAATTTTTTAGTGCAAATTCCATGGGGTTACTGATTGTTGGTAAGTACTTCCCACTGATCATGATTTCTATGTCGTCTGCGTATGCAATCGTTTTTACTCCTTTTGGTTTGAGGATCTTCAGAATTTTGTTAACGGAAAGGAGCCAGAACAAAGGAGAAACTACTCCTCCTTGCGGAGTTCATCTTGTAACTGTTTTCCTTACAATGCTCTCACCTAATTCGGAGTTGATTATTCTGCTCTTAAGCATTTCGTCTATCCAGCCGATTGTGTCCGTTTTTGCTTCTATCATAGTTTAACAAGTGCTGCATTTATCGATGTCGTATTTAATTTGTTAAACGCCCCTTCGATGTCTAAAAATGCGGCTAGAGTATATTCTTTAGAGTGAAGGTTTATCTCAATGAAGGTTTTGATAATGATATCATTGTCGTTACCATCATTTGATACTGAGTTTGGAACGAACTGAGGGGTAGTAGTGTTTGAAACGACATCTCTAAACACTGGGAAATGTGTTTCCACTAACAGTTTTAACGATTCATAGCTTGACTCCGTCCAGGAGTTATTACTGCGCTTCAGATATTCTGCGACTGACGGGTCTTTGGATAGTCTGGCAGCCTCGTTAGTGTTTTAAATGGATTCACAATAGTTGTACCAGGACCATGTTTTTTCTCTTCTAATTGCATGTGTGTAAAGATTAAGTACGCACCTGTATATGTCCCAGTCTACCTCTGATTTAATTCTTCTTGCTTTATTATGTAATCTTCTGACCTCTGTTCTACGTTTTTTATATTCGTTTGTCCACCAAGTGGCCTTTGTGGGTTTACGATTACGAGAGATGGAACAGGATTTATTAAAGGCTTTGTTCATTTTTCCAGTTATGAGCTGGACAGCAGAATTGATAGATGGGCCATTTGGAAAGGTTTCATCCCTGGGATGAGATATTGCCTGATCCATTTAGTGTATTCTGCCCAATTTGCCTTTTTAGGGTTTCTGAAAGATCTTTGCTTGAGAGGGTAGATGTCGATTTTTAAGAAAATTCTAAAATAGTCTGAGAAAGAGTTTTTAGAAGATACTTCTCAGTTTTCTATCATAACCTGCTCGTTATTAGTTCTTCCCTAATTCTGTTAAGAAGCCTTTTATTGATGTCTTTACCTCCCCATTGTATAAGTTAACATTCCCAAGTGCATATCATCAAATTCCATTCCTCTTTCAAGAGTAAACACCTGCAAATCAAATTTCCATTCATCTCTCTACTGGCAACATTCCCAACGGCTATCTTCGCCACGCGCAAGAGGTACGTGACGGAATTCGCTGTCGCTGCGTCTGGCAAGATCATATCATCCCATCGTCACATGCAAGTGGTGCACCGAGGGTTCGTTAGATTTAAGTTATTTTTTGTGAGTTAGTTCTTAAGTGGATTCGATCTAATAAAGAGGCTTCTCCTCATTAAGAATAAAAAGATATTTTTTTTAATAAATCTAAAATAAATAAAATTTAACTTATATGGTGCGCATTTACATCGCATCTCATTACCAGAGATTTGTTTCTTGATTCTATCAGTTCACGAACCGTTCTTGGTGGTAGAATTTCTTCTTCGTACTCGTACGCAGAAATAAAAAAAAGACTATCTCCCAGTCTGTTTTCTATGTTCACTACTGTTGTGTCTTCGTTTCTGTGGGAGGTAAAACAAACATATTATTTGATTTTTTAGCTAAGATGCAGGCTCTAATTCTAAATTCATTTGTGGAGTGAAACAGATGGTAATATTTGGACTTTAAACCTTGTACCTGATTGTTTAAAATATACGACCCTTGGATTAAAGCCACAACCAGGCTTTCTTCATTGATAAGAAACCAGAGGTCGTCAGTAGCTGCTTTGGAGTGGTGCAGATTAATCTGCACTACCGACAGTTTCCGACAGTTTGCAGTCTTCTTTGAGGATTTTGATCCTGATCTCTCTCAGACCGAATTTGACAACACCAGATCTACTTCTTAGCATTTCCACTGAGCTCTTGTCCACTGAAAACAAAAGTTCTTTGCTTCCTTATCTTTGTTGATTCTTTTAAGCCATGAGTGGATCACGTTCCAATCTTTAATGGGGAGGTGTCTATTCTGTACCGCCAGAAGCCTAAGGATGGTTTTCATGCTGAGCAGGAGGTGGAATCCATAGTTTAACCTTATAGCGTATAGTCATCGCGGTTGTGGGTAAAATCTTTAGTGTTGCACCCATCCCCCAGTTCACAAATATTTGCGATTGTGCGAGTGAGAAAACAAAGTGATTTATCATATCTGTATCCAACAATCTTGGTACCTTTAAGCCATCCTGCGGCATCGAAGTTGAAATCGAGATGTTTGCCATCACAACTTTAAGGAACTCGTTTGCAGCAGCTGATAGTACTTCTTCCTCAGATCTTTGATGCTCAGAAGTCGATCCCGATGTGCTTGGAGCCGAGACCGTAGAGCTTTTGCCGACCTGTTCTTTGACGACCTCTTAGGGATAATCTTTTTTCTTTTTCTTTCTTTGGATTGCGCCAGGGATGTGTAATGCCGTTAGGTATTACTTCGCGGGGCTGGTTAGAAGTTTATGCTATGCTTCTTGTGTCACCTTCTTCCGCTGCTTCAGTTGCTCTTCTTAGCTTTTCTATTCTCCGCAGCTCTTTTTGTAGAGTTGTTACGAAGGAACATATTGCCATCCAATTCTCTTCCGACCGTAACATATGGTCGAGGAGTAATGACGGACTTGGCAGAGTAATTCTCCATGCCGTGAAACGTGTGCAGTAAAACACTGCGTGCTCCGTATCCTCATCTTCACCTGGGCATTCCGGGCAGGATGGTGAGTTGTTGTGTCCAAATTGGTGTAGATATTTGCGGTAGCCACCGTGGCCAGACAGGAACTGCGTTAGATGGTAGTTGCAGTCTCCATGCTTTCGACTTATACAATCTTGGATTGTCGGTATAAGTTTGTATGTCCATCTGCCTTTTGTTGTATTAGCACAACGAGCTTGCCACATAGCTGCTGACGTTGCTCTTTCTTCAATTTTTATCACCTTGATACCAGTGGCATCGTGATGACTCAACGCTCTTCTGTTATATATCCTCAGCATTTCATCTGCAAGAATATCGATGGGGACCATTCCAGCTATGACAAATGCGGCTTCGTCAGAGATGGTTCGAAAGCCGCTGATTGTCCGTAGCGCACAGAGTCTGTTAGATGACGATAGTCTTCTTTTAGTCTCCTTCGTCCTCAGTGCCTCCGCCCAGATTGGGGCAGCATATAACAGAACTGAGGTGATAACTCTAGAGAGTAGAGTCCTTCGAACGTATCCAGGTCCACCGATGTTAGGCATGATAAGTGGGAGAGCTCCCTGTATTTGCAATGGTTTCTTGGTAACAAAACCAACATACGTTTTAAACCGTAGCCTGTTGTCCAGCATTACTCCAAAGTATTTAACTACCTCTTTCGACCTGATGGTTTGGTTACCAACCTGAATGTTGGCAAATTCGACGGGTGGTTATAAGAACAGCTTCTGTTTTATGGTCAGCTAGTTCTAGTCCGGCGGATATTAGCCAATCTTTTATCCGGGCAATTGCTTCATTTGTAGTTGATTCTACTGCACGGATCTGTTTAGCCACTGTCACGACTTCAATATCATTGGCGAATCCAATTATCGTTACTCCCACAGGTAGCGCTAATCGTAGGACCCCGTCGTCCATGATGTTCTACAATAGTGACCCTAAAACCGATCCCTGTGGAACTTCCGCAGTTGCGTTGTAGTATTTTACCCCTTCATCGGTATTGTACCGCAGCTTCCAGTTGTTGAAGTAGTTCGTCACTATCCGTAGCAGGTAATATGGCGTATCAATCCTGGCAAGTGACCTTCTAATAAACGACCAGTTCGCAGAGTTAAATGCGTTTTTAACGTCCAACGTTACTACTGCACAATACTCCTTTGTGCCGTAGAGCCATCTTTCTCCTTCTCTGGCAGTTTTGGCGATATCGACTACCGCTCTTATGGCATTTCTCTTCTCTTCTGCTACTGCGAGTAATCTATTATAGATTATCTTCTCGAGGATCTTTCCCATGGTGTCTAATAGGCATATTGGGCGATAGGATGATGGTTCTCCTGGGGGCTTTTTTCTTTTTGGCAGTAGGACCAAATGCTGCGTTTTCCATTTTTCGGGAAAGGTTCCTTCTTCAAGGCACTTCTGCATTGTGGGATCATCGTAGGTTTGGTCGTCAGTGCTCTTTTGCTTATCAATGAGATCATCACTCGCCCATTCTTGGTTGATCTTTTTCGGGATCGGTCCAGATTTGGCAAGCTGTTCTCGTGCCGAACAACACGAATGTGGAACGATCTACCAGGCTCTGTATTTCCCCATCACTACAACCTTCAAACATTCAAAGCCAACGTGCATAGGTACCTCCTCTGTTCCTCTTCCCCCTTTTCCCTGACGCCCGTGCCCTGAAACAATTAAAGGGTATTAATACTCCCTTTGGCGCGCGCAGATTATAAAAAAAAAAAACAAATATTAATGATTAAAAATAATCTAAAAGTCGCAACGTGTAATGCAAATGGTTTACTCCAACACATCCCTGAATTTTAGGTGTTTCTATCTAACGAAGATATTGATGTTTGTCTGATTTCTGAAACTCATTTCAAACAAGGAACAAATATTAGGTATCTTTGTTACCACTCTCCCCAACCAGCTGACAGTGCCAGGGGAGGTAGTGCTGTAATTGTGAAAAGTACTTCGAAGCCTTATGAATTGCCAAAAATATCAAAACCAACAATGCAAGTAACGACAGTAATCACAACAAAAGATAGGAAGCTTTACAAATCAGGGCGAAATTTTAACTGTGAATTTATTTCGACTGGATCACCAACTAATTGGCCATCTGACCCAATGAAAATACCAGATGTTATTAACTTCTTCATAACGAAAGGTATTAATAGAAAAGAAGTTAAAGTTAACAGCAGTGATGATCATCGGATCATACACCTGTAATCCTAACTGTCAACGGTTTATAAATGGAACAGATAAAAAACCCACGACTAACAAACAAAAGAACGAACTGATGTAAATTCAGAGAACATCTCGAAGGTTTTATTATCTTTAGTTCTCCACTTGTCACAACAAAACATATTGACATTGAAACAGAAGAATTTGTTGCCGATGTATAACAGGCAGCAGAAGATAGTACTCGTACACCGACTTATCAACAATAGAAAACAGGCTTCGGTGAAATACCCCACGGAAATCAAGCAACTTGAAAAGAGAAGAGCTCATAGAAAATGGCAAGCGACAAGATATCCCGGCGATAAAACCATATTTAATAGGCTTAATAACAGTCTTAAAAAAAGTATCACTGTATTCAAAAATGATTCTCTAGCTAAATGCCTTTGTAATCTAATGGACGACAAAGTCACGGACTACACCCTTTGGGGCAAGATCCCCCATTGAAAACACCTGATTGGAAATAGATCGGCGATCCAAAAGAAAAGGTTAAACTATTTTGCCAGCACCTTTTAAATGTTTTCAAACCTTTTCCACCTGGTGTAGCAAACGAAAATCTTGATTTCTATAACAGAATAGATGAAAAGGAAATTCCTTATGTTTCGTTAAGAGAGATCAAGACATGTATTCATAAACTAAATAATAGAAAATCACCAAGTTAGGATCTTATAACTGCTCAAATATTGAAAGAACTGCCCTCTACTTTCTTTCAGTTTAGCATCCAGATTCATACCCAGATACTTAGCTGTGTTAGAGTTCGGAACTACATGGTTATTAATAACCACGGGAACATTCGTTATTTTTTATTTGTGAAATTGATATAGGTGGACTTTGACTCATTAAGTTTAATTCGCCATCGCTGCGTCCAATCACATATCTCGTTGACTGAATTTTGTAGCTTTTCTGTTGCTTTAGCTACACATCCATCTGTTGATAGAAGAGCAGTGTCGTCTGCAAATCTGGCTATCATGGTATCACTCGCATGCGGTATATCACTCGTGTATATTAAGTATAGGGTGGGTCCTAGAACTCTTCCCTGTGGAACACCTGCTTTTATTCCTTTAAGTTCAGAGTACGCTGAACCATAGCGAACTCTAAAGAATCTGTCTGATATATAAGATTTAAGTATCTCATAGTACTGTCTAGGTAGGTCCCTATGAAGTTTGTACTCTAAACCCTTATGCCAAACTTTATCAAAAGCCTGTGCAATGCCTAAGAATATTGCAGAACAAATTTGTTTTCTTTCCAGTGCCTTTTCAATAACATTACTTATACGATGCACTTGGTCTATTGTCGAGTGTCTATTTCTAAACCCGAATTGGTGGGTGGGGATAAGCTTTCTTTGTTCTATAATTTGGTCTAGTCTTTTAAGAATTAGTTTCTCGAAAAGTTTCGATAATATCTGTACAAGCGAGATTGGCCTATATGAGGTAACTTTTCATATCACTTGTTTAGGTATAACAATAATTTCTGCTATCTTCCGGTGATGTGGGACATACCTTTGTTTAAAGCAAGCATTAATTATAAGCTTGAGTTTCAACAATGCCACTGCATTTATGCTTGCTTTAAACAAAGGTGTGTCCCACATCACCGGAAGATAGCAGAAATTATTGTTATACCTAAACAAGTGATATGAAAAGTTACCTCATATAGGCCAATCTCGCTTGTACAGATATTATCGAAACTTTTCGAGAAACTAATTCTTAAAAGACTAGACCAAATTATAGAACAAAGAAAACTTATCCCCACCCACCAATTCGGGTTTAGAAATAGACACTCGACAATAGACCAAGTGCATCGTATAAGTAATGTTATTGAAAAGGCACTGGAAGGAAAACAAATTTGTTCTGCAATATTCTTAGGCATTGCACAGGCTTTTGATAAAGTTTGGCATAAGGGTTTAGAGTACAAACTTCATAGGGACCTACCTAGACAGTACTATGAGATACTTAAATCTTATATATCAGACAGATTCTTTAGAGTTCGCTATGGTTCGGCGTACTCTGAACTTAAAGGAATAAAAGCAGGTGTTCCACAGGGAAGAGTTCTAGGACCCACCCTATACTTAATATACACGAGTGATATACCGCATGCGAGTGATACCATGATAGCCAGATTTGCAGACGACACTGCTCTTCTATCAACAGATGGATGTGTAGCTAAAGCAACAGAAAAGCTACAAAATTCAGTCAACAAGATATGTGATTGGACGCAGCGATGGCGAATTAAACTTAATGAGTCAAAGTCCACCCATATCAATTTCACAAATAAAAAATAACGAATGTTCCCGTGGTTATTAATAACCATGTAGTTCCGAACTCGAACACAGCTAAGTATCTGGGTATGAATCTGGATGCTAAACTGAAAGAAAGTACAAGACCTAAATATTAGATATAGAAAACTTTATTGGTTGTTAGGATATAACTCAAAACTATCCATTGAGAATAAAATCCTATTATACAATCAGCAACTAAAACCCGTTTGGACATATGGTATCCAATTATGGGGTTGTACAAGGAAAACGAATGTAGAAATAATACAAACATTTCAAAATAAGGTCCCTCGGGAAATAGTGAATGCCCCATGGTTTATTAGAAATAGTGACTTGCATCGAAATTTGCAGATTGACCTCGTAACAGATGTGATTAAGAAGTACGCAATGCGTCACAACGAGCGTTTGCAGATGCATATTAATCCTGAGATAGATGACGTCTTAAATGTACGATATAATATTCGTAGGTTAAGAAGAACCAAACCACATGAACTTTATGAACTTTTTTTTTGACAATTATGATAAATTTTAAATTATAACACCTTCTCAAAACCAACTTAACGTTGAAAACAAAATATTTTGTCAATTACTAGTCGATTAGTCTTGATCAGGGAGGTGTTTATAGTGTGGTTAGAGTCCCACACTACTTTGGGTTTTGAACCTCACTGTGTCTTTCGAGATTTTCACCTTCATTAACAAAAAATAAAAAATAAATATATTCTAGAGTACTATAATGCAGCGATCATTTAAAATAAAGCAAGAAGATGAGTACTCCACATTAAAACATATTGTAATGAAAATTACTTTTTAGATATATCGAGATGCAGAAGAAAACTCAGTCTCACTTAATTTATTAATTGACTTCTCTTTATTAACCCCTTTTTGGTACAATTGGTTCCTCTTGTAGTAAATTCTCCTCGTTTTTCTCTCTACCGCCAAAAACTGCTGTCAGTTCCCTGACAGCTCTGTCATTCGCTGTCAGAGACAAATGTATCCGCGTTCCCAAGTGCAATATTTGTTACACTCTCCCCTTCTTTAACCGCATCCCCTCTAGGATGCATCTCATATGACTCCCACACTCGATGATCGGTACCTCGGTAATCTGCTATTCGATCGATGTGAACAATCCTTGGCCTAGATCTCGGCGTCTTCTGGATCTTGATGGTTACATCGGTGATTAGCTCCATAACGCGATAGGGACCGTCCCAGTCAGACTGAAGCTTTGGAGAGACGCGTGCCTTTCTTCGTGGGTTATGTAACCCGACGAAATTTCCAACTTTAAATCGGGGTACGTTAGATGTTAGATCGCACCTGTTTTTCATTCTGGTGGCAGCTCGATGCATTTCTACTCTAGCTCATTCATGAACTTCTTGCAATTGTTCCTGCAGCTGCTTAGCACATCCACTTAACGAAACCACATCGGGCGGAACTCCGAACAGCAGATCCGGTGGTACCAAAAAGCATAGCAAAAGGTGATTGCCTAATAGACTCCTGCTGAGCGGCACGATATGCCATAGCGAACAAAGGCAGACAGTCATCCCAATCGTCTTGCTTTTCATTGACGAATTTGGAAAGGTAGTGCAACACGGTCTTATTCATTCGTTCCACAAGGCCATCGGATGACGGATGCAATGCTGTAGTCCTCGTTTTGTGGATACCCAAAATCTCCATTACGTTCCGGAAAACTTCGGCCTCAAAGTTTCGGCCCTGGTCCGAATGTAACTCGAGCGGAATCCCAAAACGACAAAACACTTTCTTTACCAATTCCCTGGCGACAGTATCAGCAGTCTGGTCCGGAATGGGAAAAATCTCCACCAATTTAGTGAAATAATCCATAAACACTAAGACATATTTATTGCCCCGTTTCGTTAATGGTAACGGTCCCAAAATGTCCACTGCAACACATTGAAAGGGCTCGCCACAAAGATAAATTTGTAGTTTTCCTCTAGTTTTCCTCTTTGGACCACTTTTGGATGCACAAGTATCACATTCGGAGCAATACTGCTGCACATCTTTCCTGGCTCCGACCCAATAAAATCGTGATTTAATTTTTTCGAGCGTTTTGTTCGAACCGAAATGTCCACCGAACGGAGTGTCGTGAAACATCTTGATTACTTCACCGGTTAATGGCTTGGGGACAATTGGCAGCATACGCTCAGGCTGTTTACTTGTGGTTGGCACCCATCTCTTACAAAGAATTTGGTTTCGGAGAAACAGAGCTCGAAACTGAGCCCAATACGCTTTCAGAAGATTACACTCTCCAGATACTGTGTTCCACACAGGACGAATGCCGTCTTTTATCCACTGGATTACTACAGCTAAAACACTATCTGCTTCTTGGGCCTGCTGCAACTTATTTGAATCGAATTCATTATCAATTTGAATGACAACGTTGACTGGGTTTATAATATTAGCACAATAGTTTTTCTCTTTGGATTCACAGTAGTTGCAGTCTTTATCATAACAGGGCCGCCGTGAAAGACCATCGGCGTTAAGGTGAGCCTTGCCACTACGATGTTGTATCTTATAATGATACTGCTGAATGCGCTCTAACCAACGCGCAAGTTGACCTTCGGGGTTCTTAAACGAGAGTAACCAATTAAGAGCTGCGTGGTCAGTACGAATTAAAAATTTCCTGCCAAAAAAATAAACGTGGAAATGCTCAATAGCTTTGATCATCGCTAGTAGCTCTTTGCGGGTGGTGCAATAATTGCGCTCAGGTTTGCTTAGAGCTTTACTGAAATAGGCAATGACTCTTTCGGATCCGTCTTGAACCTGAGACAACACTGCACCTATTCCATAATCACAGGCATCAGTGTCCAAAATAAAATCGCAGTCCAGTCTAACATGAGCCAAAATCGGTGGTGACGTTAAGCAGGCTTTCAATGAATTGTAAGATTTATTGCACTGCGAAGTCCACTCAAATGAAATGTTTTTTTCAGTTAACTGGTGTAATGGACGTGCAAGTTCAGCGAATTGGGGTACAAACTGGCGGTAGTAAGTGCATAATCCAATAAAGCTTCTTACCTCAGATACATTTTTCGGTATCGGCCAACTCCGAACAGCCTCGATCTTGGAAGGGTCAGGCGAAACTCCTCTCTCACCAACTAAATGGCCCAAGAAACAAGCCTCTTTTTGAAACAGATTGCATTTGGCGGTATTAATTTTTAGCCCAGCCTCTCTTAAACGACTGAAAACAGAGCGAAGGTTAGCAAGCATATCGTCAAAACTCTTACCGTGAATCAAAATATCGTCCAGATAGACCAAGCAAGTTTCCAACGGTAATCCTCGTAGGACATTTGACATAAGTCGTTCAAATGTAGCGGGCGCATTCGTCAAGCCAAAGCTCATAACCTTGAATTGTCACTGTCCATCTCTTGTGACAAAAGCCGTCTTCTCACGATCCGCTGGGAACATTTCAACCTGTCAATATCCAGACTGACAATCTACCGTGCTAAACCATTTTGAGCCTGCAACTACGTCTAGCGTATCATCACCCCTTATCCGGGGTAAGGGGAAGGAATCCTTGATGGTGTCGTTATTTAATCGACGGTAATCGACACAAAATCGTGTTGATCCATCCTTCTTTTTAACCATCACTATCGGTGATGCCCAGGGGCTGTTCGAAGGCTCGATGATATCGCTACGTAGCATGCTGTCTATGATTTCTCGTGACTCTTTATGTTTGGCAAGAGGTAGCCTACGTGGTGGTTGCTTGATAGGCTTCGCGGATCCTACATCAATTTTATGCTGCGCGGCACTCGTTCTTCCCAAATCATCAGTGCTACTGGAGAAAATGTCAACGTATTCCAATAGTAGTGACTGGACTGTGTTGTACTGCACTTTCTTAAGATGCTGCTGGGACCTACGAAAAAGGTCATCCAAGTGATTCGGAACCGTGCACTTCTCCGAAGTTATAACATCTGCAGACTCGAAGGCTTCGAAGGTCGCGATGGGAGTATTTCCTGGAACTGTGACTGCGTAATCGGCAAGGTTGGCAATACGCACAAGAACGGCACCGTCACAATTACAGGTCATAGATTTTCCCACTAAAATTCCTTTCGGAAGATCATGCCCCAGGGGAGAAACAACACCTTCAACAGGTGCCTCACCGGATGTTTTAGTGGATATGAACTTTTCAACACGGGGAGGAATAAGACAGGAATCTGTTGTCCGAAGAAAGATAGCTCGAACAGTTTCCATATTCGGATCACCCTGTTGATTGCTTGAGGCCATATTAAGCTCATGATGAAGAGCAATTCGAGTATTACCAATAGAGATGTGATTAGACGAAAAATCCAGAATGCTCTTGGAAGCCTTCAAAACGTCTACTCCAAGAATACCCTGGCTAAAGGTGGGAAGGGCAAAATCGACCACCATGACTTTAATTCGGCGCTTGAAATTACCAATCTGAATAACAGTGCGCCACTCTTGTGAAATATTAAAGGAGTTTCCACAAAGAGTTTGAATGATTGCTTTTCCAGGTTGAAGGCGAGTATGTTGAGGTATAACATTTCGATGGACTAACGTGACTGATGATCCAGTATCGACAAGTATTTGGCAAGGGACAACACCGAGAACCACGGGAACAGTAAATCCAGTGGACTTTCGGTCACAGTGAACATTATAAATGTGGGGACTGGTTAACTTCGTCAGCGTTAGTCCCTCGGCACTGACGGCTGAGCGTTTCCCGATTCCGGAGCCATTTCCGGAACTGCACTTGAAGCTCCGCGAGTTGCATAGTGTTGATTTCTTCGTGGACGTTGATTTGAACGGTGACTAGATGGTGGGGGTTGCATTCCGGTTCGATATATCGAGCAGAATGACTGATTTGGGTCGCCAGACAGGCTGCTTCCGCAGAGCTAGCTTTATTTACTGCATCGATCATCGTTTTTGGGTCTGCCATTCGCACAGCGTCCTGAATTGAACGATCCGCGATCCCATCAACAAACTGCATCACTGCAATACGCTCCTGAGCAGCGGGAGGGCAGTCGCCGAAGACTAGTCAAGTTAGTCGCTGAATATCACTTGCAAAACAACCAAGAACTTCCCGATGTCGTTGTCGCCTGGAACGAAATGAAGCATGAGAGATGTGTTTCTTTTGGGAAATAAATCTTAATTTCAAAGCCGATTTTAGTTTGGTGTAATCCACGCGATCGTCCGGATTTAGATTTCTCAAGACGGATACAGCATCTCCGCGAAGTAAAGAGGCAAGAACTAATGCTTTTTGCTTATCATTCCATTCGTTGGCTTCTGCGACGATATCAAATTTTATTTGGTATTCTTCCCAGTCAGTGGTTTCACTATCGAAAGGCTGGGGGTCAACTTTAATTTTGCAGGTAATGTTCGCCGATGGTGTGCTTGGAGGATTGTCCGGTACGTGGGGAGGCTCCGTTTGAGCGACTATGGGATTATCCATTCCTTTGCCAACATCTGGCGTAGAGCACTGGAACACTTTTTGGGCAAACGTATTAGCACCCATGGTGCGCAATTCCTCTATCTGGCGCTGCTGCTCATCTTTAAGCTGGACGATTTCAGCATTCTGCCGAGTAACACATTCGCCAATTGAGGTTAAGGTTGTGAGAATTTGTTCAATTATAAGAGCCATTTCTTCAGTATCCATATCGGCTCGATAATCCCACTTCTGACACCAATGTAATGAAAATTACTTTTTAGATATATCGAGATGCAGAAGAAAACTCAGTCTCACTTAATTTATTAATTGACTTCTCTTTATTAACCCCTTTTTGGTACAATTGGTTCCTCTTGTAGTAAATTCTCCTCGTTTTTCTCTCTACCGCCAAAAACTGCTGTCAGTTCCCTGACAGCTCTGTCATTCGCTGTCAGAGACAAATGTGTCCGCGTTCCCAAGTGCAATATAAGGTTGTGTTCTTGGTGTTAGTAAAACCGTGAAGGAAGTAGGGACAGTATATTTGAATGCACCAAAAAATGGGAAATAAAACTAAATTTGTATACCCTTATACTAGTACAGGGCAAGGACGTTGTGTAGATGGACAGAGAGAGAAAAAAGACATAATAATGAAGTAGTAGTTTGAAACTCAGGTGGTATTAAGTTTCTGTAAGCTCCAAGGGTAGCGTCCAGATAACTGTGGAGAATTTTTGTTTTGCTTTTATTGCCATTGCATCATCACGATCAAGTTCCATTTTCAGCCGTATAACCACCCTACTGCCAGTGTTATGCCTTCACAGTACAGTTGACTTAGCTTTCGCAATTGATCGACTTTTTTATTTATTTCGTGCGAAATAAATAGATGATTTTTGACATCAGGATATCAACCTTGAACCAACAGCGTGATAAGCGATGATGTTACTACTATACCACGGCTACTGGTACTGAAGTCAGTTCATGTCAACTTTACAAATTTCTAACTTTACTTTATTCGAACTCAGCTAAATACTTAGGTGTGACTCTTGAAGCTAAATTGCGCTGGAAGGCTCATGTCAAGAAAAAACATGACGAATTAAATATTCGCTATAAAAAAATGTATTGGTTCCTAGGAAGATATTACTGTCTCTCAGTATGCAACAAGCTAGAAGCTATAAGCAAATATTAAAGCCGATATGGACATATAGTACTACTTACAAAGTATACAATGTTTTCAAAATAAAGTATTACGCAATATTGTTAATGCGCCATGGTACATAAGGTTCGCTGATCTACATAGAGATCTAAAAGTAAAAATGGTATAGGATAAGTTCAGGAAGATCGCAAGAAGACATAAACTTAGACTTCGCAACCACGCCAATTTAGAAGTAGCTGAATACTTAATAATAACAATTTATTTAGGAGATTGAGAAGGATAAAACCCTTTGAAAGAGTTAACTATTTAACTACGGATAACATCGTCATACGAAATGAGTGATTTAACATACATACGTAGATACTACAAAATAAAGGGTAACTGACAAAAGGCGGTTAATCAATATACATACATATTGTAATATGCTGGCTACGGCTCGAGTAGATAAAACGATATTCTGTGAAATTTATTTCTTTATTTTCTAGTCTATAGAACAATTCAAGTTCACACTATACTATTCTTTGCAAATTCTTTTCTTACAAGGTCTCTTTCCTCTCAAATCACTTTATCTCCTTCCAATTACTTAATTCACAAATCCAAACTAATTACTTTTTCTTGTTTACTCTCAACTTTCAATTTATCACAAAATTACAACTTCGCCCATTATCACTTTTCCAATCTCTTCGCCACGGTTCTAAACCAACTGTCTTTTTTTGATCGCCATCTGTCCTTATATAGCAGAAGTTTCTGATAGCCAGAAACTTCTAGCAAATTCTTCGACCACTGGAACAAGAGAAATAATTCTTGCAGTTATAATTCCCTTTTATCCCTAATATTATTCGTCTCTTTCGTTGACATGAGCTGTGGAGACTTCGTCCCCGACACGAACCTCGAATGAAGGACAGTTTGAACCAAAATTCTGCCAGAATGGAAAGTCACTTCGGAATTTGCTGCATAGACATAGGCGCGTAGTTATTATTATGCTACACTGCCCCCCTCTTAGACGTGTTCGTCCCGAACAAGTGCATCCTCATTTCGGCCATTGTATCGACTCAGTCGGTCCACATGAACCACTTTCATTTTGGCCCTTGGTCCTCGCTGGATGCGGTAGACAACATCGTTGATGCGGGTTACTATTCTGTAGGGACCTTCCCAGTTCCGCTGTAACTTAGGTGATTTCCCCTTTTGGCGATGGGGATTATACAGCCACACCAGATCTCCTTCCTGGAATCCTGACGTTGTTGCCTTGGCATCATACCTGGTCTTCATGCGGTCGCTCGTCATCTTAATCTGGCTTCTGGTCCTTTGGTGTATGTCCCTAAGCCTTTCCCTAAGGTCCGCCACGTACTCTTCTTCATTTCTGGGCTCATTGGTAGGAGATCCAAATTTCACCTCACTGGGTAAACGAGCTATTCCACCAAATAAGATTTCGAACGGCGTATGTCGAGTAGTGCTATGCACGGCACTTCTATAGGCCATCAAAAACAAGGGAATCTGCCGGTCCCAATCCCGTTGGTAGTCACCTACGACCTTCGAGAGATGTTCGTCCAAAGTCCTATTGAAACGCTCCACCATACCGTCCGACTGTGGATGAAGCGGGGTTGTCCTTGTCTTTTTGATTCCGAGTAGTTGACACATCTCTTGGAAGATTCTTGACTCGAAGTTCCGCCCTTGGTCAGAATGCAATTCCAAGGGCACACCGAATCTGCTAACCCAATTGTAGACGATCTGCTCCGCCACGGTTCTGCTTTCCTGGTTAGGGATCGGAAACGCTTCCGGCCACTTACTGAAGTAGTCCATCACTACGAGTATATACCGATTACCATTGTCGGTTTCCGGAAAGGGCCCTGCGATGTCAATGGCGATTCGTTCGAAAGGTGCTCCCACGTTGTATTGGTGCATCTTACCTCGAGTTTTGATTCTCGGACCCTTGCTAGCTGCACACACGTCGCATTTTCTGCACCAGTCTTCGATATCTTCCTTCGCTTTTAACCAATAAAAACGTTCTCGTACCTTTTCTAGCGTCTTATTCACTCCCAAGTGGCCTCCGGTCGCCCCGCCATGCATTTCCTGTAACACCTCCTTGACCCTCGTCCGCGGTACGACAAGCTGCATTACAAACGACTTTCCGTCGGAGGATTCCCATTTTCTTCTCAGAACACCTTCTTGGACATGGAGGGAGTCCCACTGCGCAAAATATGCCTTTAAGGTCGGGCTTCTGTGAGAGATGTCCTGATGATCCGGTTTCTCCATGTTCTCCTTCCAGGCCAGAATCGGCTCGATATCCGGGTCTTCCTTCTGAGCGTTCCGGATCTCATCTACGCTCCAGCCGGCGATAGGTTCGGCTCTCATTCTTTGGATGGAAACCAGCTCCCGTTCTTCCTGACGCGCACAATGTTTACAATCCGTTCTGCATGGTCTCCGGGACAGTGCATCCGCATTAGAGTGGAGTTTTCCTTTACGATGCTGTATTTCGTAGTCGTAGATTTGCAGCCTTTCGATCCATCTTGCGACCTGACCCTCAGGACTCTTGAACTGTAATAGCCATTTTAATGCTGCATGGTCTGTGCGAAGAACGAACTTCCTCCCGTAGAGGTATTTGTGAAAATGCTTCGTAGCCAAGATCAAAGCTAGAAGTTCCCGCCTTGTCACGCAGTAGTTCCTTTCTGGCTTAGAGAGCACCTTGCTGAAGTACGCAACCACCTTCTCTTGGCCGTCATGCACCTGGGAGAGTACGGCTCCTACCCCGACATTACTAGCATCTGCATCCACAACGAACGTTTCCCCGGGAGTGGGGTAAGCCAGTATCGGGGCATCGCATAGCCGTTGTTTAAGTGCCTTGAAGCTCTTCTCGCACTCAATTGACCATTTGAATTGTTTTCCCTTTTCCGTCAACTGGTGCAGGTTCTTTGCGATCCCGGCAAAATCCTTCACGAACCGTCTGTAGTAGGTGGCTAGGCCCAGGAAGCTCCTTAGTTGGTGTTTGTCTTTGGGGACTGGCCAGTTTTTCACCGCTTCGACCTTCTCCGGATCGGTTCTCACTCCTTTCGCTGAAATTATGTGTCCCAGGTACTTGACTTCCGCTCTAAACAGGGCGCACTTCTTGGGGTTGAGCTTCAGGTGGGCACTTCGAAGCCTTTGAAACACATCCCTTAGATTGTCTCGGTGTTGCGCAAACGTTTTTCCTACGACGATGACATCATCCAAGTATACCAAACAGGTTTTCCATGTTAACCCTTGCAGGACACATTCCATCAATCGCTCGAAAGTCGCCGGAGCATTGCACAGCCCGAATGGCATTACCGTGAATTGCCATAGCCCATTTCCTGTGGTGAAGGCGGTTTTCTCCCGGTCTTCTGGATGGATCTGTACCTGCCAGTAGCCACTCTTCAAGTCGAGAGTGGAAAACCATCGGGCTCCTGATAGTGTGTCTAGCGTGTCGTCAATCCGTGGCAGAGGATAGCTGTCTTTCTTGGTGACGTAATTGAGCTGCCGATAGTCCACGCAGAACCGCGTGCTGCCATCTTTCTTCTTTACCAGTACAACCGGTGATGCCCACGGACTTTTGGAACTTTCAATCAGACCTTCTTTCTCCATTGCCGACACCATCTCTGCAACTTCTGTCTGCTTTGCCAATGGAAGGCGCCTAGCAGGCTGACGAATTGGTCTAGTATCACCAGTGTCTATTCGATGTTGTACCAGGTGTGTTCGGCCGTATTCTCCGTCCTGTGAGGCAAATACATCAGCGTACTCATTGATAAGATTCTCTGCCATAGTTCGCTGCTCCTGATTCAGCTCACTGGACTGGAGAATCGTCTCTCTCGTTTCCGCTGTCCAAGGTGATGGGAGAGGTTTTGGAGCATCACGTTCAGATATTGTTGCGACGGCGGTAATCGGCGTGCATTTTCCAGTCACATCCCCTCGCCTTAGTTTTACAGTGTGTGGTCTTGCGTTCAAAACCCTCACTGGAACCATGGTGTTCTTTGGTTCGACTAACGTCTTTCCCACGATGTAGTCTTGAGAATTCTTCTCTGGGTCTGGTTCTACTATGTAGAATCGGTGGCTCCCAAGATCACCTTCCAGCTTTGTCCAAATGATTGTCTCTGAAGACGGCGGCAAAACTTCGTCTTTGCTGATGACTGTCCTGAGAGTTACGGCATTCTCATTTCCGTACACCATCGGAATCTCCACATTTCGATACCTCAGTACTTGCATCCCGATGTCCAAGATTACTTCATTTGCTTTCATGAAGTCTACTCCGATGATGCACTCGTCGCATATATCTGCCACCAGAAACGCATGGGAGAACGTCAGTCCTGCCAGAGTAATCGTAAGACGAACTTCTCCAAATACCTTCGCCATTTCCCCTGTTGCAGTCTTCAGGCAGTAGCTGTTGGTGTTGTGCAGCCAGGAGCTTTTGACGATATCTCTTCTTACAATGGAGGCAGTGGCACCTGTGTCGATGGTGGCTACGCACTTCTTCTCGTTGATTAGTGCCTCCACTGTCAGGCTCTTGTTACCCCGTTTGGTTTGCGAAACTTGAATGGTGGTCCTGGGGGCCTCGATTCCAGTAACCAACTTCTGCCCCGCGAAGTTGGTCCTTACGCATCTCCCGACTGCTGGTTTTGGGAAGTCTGACCGACAGGATGCTTCCTCTCTGCTTCTCCTACTTCCGCAATGTGGACAATTTCCTCGTCTAGGTGCACTTCTGCACTGCCGTTGTAGGTGTCCGGTTTGGTTGCAATTCCAGCAACGGATTTGACTTCCGCGAGCTTTGACGGCTGTTCTCTGGCATGAGCATTCCACGACGGACATTTCCCTGACACGGTGTATTCCCTGGTATGCTTGGTCCGCAGCCTTCATTGACAAAGCGAATGCCAATGCCTCGGGGAGTGTTCGCTTTTCAGCCATCCTTACAGCCATTTGCAGTTGTCTGTCCTCTATGGCCTGAATAAAAGCTTCCACCGCCATTTCGTTGATAAGCTCCTCACCGGCTTTAGGGTATGAAAGATGGGCTAGTCGCTCTATATCCGCTTGCAACTGTTGGAGCGTTTCCCCCCTTTTCTGGACTCGACTACGCAGCTGAACCCTGTACACCTGCTGCATGTGTTCATCCCCAAACCGCATCTCGATAGCCTGAACCAGAGAGTCGTAGTTCTGCTGTTTATCTTCCGGGATGGTCTGCAAGAGCTCCGCAGCTGGACCCCTCAGTGCAAGCGTGAGTGCAATAGACTTCTCTTCATCGTCCCAGCTATTGGTCATTGCGGCCGCTTCGAATTGCCTCTTATAAATTGGCCATGATGTTTGACCATCGAAGATAGGAGGCTGCATCTCCTTTCTTCTCAGACCGTCAGTGGAATATTCCCGTGCTTTCTGTCTCTTCACGTTGCTGAGCTCCTTAGCAAGATTTTCGACTTGCTTTTCTACTTTTTCAAACTGAGTCTCTATCTTCCCGAACTGAGTTTCATGTTTCTCAAAATTTTCATCGAATCTAGTTTCGACTTTTTCGAGTTGCGTCTCGACCTTCTCGATTTTCTCTTCGATCACTTCGAATTTGGATTCCAAGTTCTTGTTTTGCTCATCAAGTTTACTTTCCAGAGCATCTAGAGAATTCTTTTGTTCGTCTATAGCTTTCTTTTGTTCGTCCATTGCTTTCTTTTGTTCGTCCAGCTTAAGTTCTAGAGAATTCCTCTGGTCGTCCATTGCTTTCTTTTGTTCGTCCATCTTAAGTTCTAGAGAGTTCTTTTGGTCGTCCATTGCTTTCTTTTGGTCGTCCATTGCTTTCTTTTGTTCGTCCATTGCTTTCTTTTGTTCGTCCAGCTTAAGTTCTATAGAATTCCTTTGGTCTTCTATTGCTTTCTTTTGTTCGTCCATGACTAACTTAAGTTGCAGGAGCAGACTTGTTATACCCGGGTCGGCTGCTGTACTTGCTGGTTCCTCTTCCACGTCAAACTCTACGTCGTGCGGATTTTCACCTTCCTGCGTTACTGCTTCTTCCAGACGAATCAGCAGGGCATCTTTTCCCCCAGTTGTGTCGAGGTTCCGCTTACTGAGTTCTGCCTTTAGTTGAGTTATAGTTAGTTTTCCCAATTTGCGACCCATTTTGCGCAACTAATTAACTCAACACAGAAATCGTTTTTTTTTTTTTTTTTTGTGCAATTTCACACCACGGAAATAGTTATTCACAGAATAAGTTTTATCCCGCTTCTGACACCAATGTAATATGCTGGCTACGGCTCGAGTAGATAAAACGATATTCTGTGAAATTTATTTCTTTATTTTCTAGTCTATAGAACAATTCAAGTTCACACTATACTATTCTTTGCAAATTCTTTTCTTACAAGGTCTCTTTCCTCTCAAATCACTTTATCTCCTTTCAATTACTTAATTCACAAATCCAAACTAATTACTTTTTCTTGTTTACTCTCAACTTTCAATTTATCACAAAATTACAACTTCGCCCATTATCACTTTTCCAATCTCTTCGCCACGGTTCTAAACCAACTGTCTTTTTTTGATCGCCATCTGTCCTTATATAGCAGAAGTTTCTGATAGCCAGAAACTTCTAGCAAATTCTTCGACCACTGGAACAAGAGAAATAATTCTTGCAGTTATAATTCCCTTTTATCCCTAATATTATTCGTCTCTTTCGTTGACATGAGCTGTGGAGACTTCGTCCCCGACACGAACCTCGAATGAAGGACAGTTTGAACCAAAATTCTGCCAGAATGGAAAGTCACTTCGGAATTTGCTGCATAGACATAGGCGCGTAGTTATTATTATGCTACAATATATACCCTCAAATGTTAAAAAAATTGCTGATTAGTTTAACGACTTGGTGCGATAATTGGAAGGATGACATAAATCGTACCTTCTTCGGGTGTTTTTAGTGGATTAGAGTCCCACACTATTTACAAAGCTCTCATTTTTGGACTTTGTTCGCAACACATTCTGAGACGGCCAAGTGGTTAACTTCGATTTTTAATCTGGAAAGAGTTCCACTCTCCTCGCTTATAGATTAATTCGCAATTATATTTTCAACTCGGGACTTACAGTACTTTAATTTCACATTGTACTTTCTGTTATCTAGTTCAAAGGGTAAAAGCTGATACGAATTGCCCTAGCTCCGTACAAGTATGGTCGCATAGTTCTCTTCCGCTCTATTAAAATATTTTTAAATGTACGCTATCGGATGGTCTTTTTCCCATTCCCCTTGAAAAAGAACAGTACCTATCGTGAAATTAGGGGCATCGGTCGTAAGATCGAAAGTTTTCTCGAAGTCCGAGCAGTCTAATACCACGGTTGACGTGAACAGAATTTTTAAGTCACTAGACGCTTGTGAAGTTTCGCCGTTCAAGTTAACTGGTATACGCTTAGATTCGTTGGCCCAAATTTGTGAATTTTCTCCCCTGGTTAATGCGTTCTGTGGTTTTGCGACCTTGGTGTAATCGTGTATAAATTTCTAGTAATAGGTCGTGAGTCCTAAGAATATTTTCAAGTCCTTTAGCATCGCGGGGGCGAGATTTGCTGTATCGCCAATACTTTTTTCGTATCTGGTTATATACCATGTAAAAAAATTATATAAAAATGAGCTATACATTTGTCTTCATGAACTATGTTTCTCCAAATTTACCTTTGGACTCAATTCCAAAAATCTAGCAAAGACGATATTAACATTCTTAAGGTGATTCTCCTCGGTCCGACAGAAGACTATTATGTCGTCAATACAGACATAACAAGAAGAATGTCGTCTATCAGTCTTTGGATTGCTGGGGCGATTTTTCTTAACCCATTTTTCTGAACCCATATTTCCCATTCATGGTGGATCTGATGGAACTCCGAGGCAAGATCTAATGTCGGGAAGGTTTGGCATTACCAAGGTATAGCAGTGTGGAATTTATACCCGGAATTGAGTAAGTAGGTATCAGGCATTGTTACGGTATTTTGCCACTTAACATCTATAGTGACTCGGTATTGCTTTTCCCCAGATGGTTTCGGTTTTTTCGGTACCACCCAGAGTGGTATAAGGACTCCTGGAATGACGGATAATTCTTTCCTCAAGCAAACCATTTATTTCAATTAAATAAATTGCAAGTTAATTATTAATTGTCAGTTCTTAATTCGCAATTGAAATTGTCTTCTCTCTTTCTAAAAAGTAAATATTTAGTGTGAATGAAACACGCTCATTTGGACTAACGTCTAGATTTAGTTTTGACTTGTGATTGTTAGTGAAGGCGTGTGAAATTAGAAAGGTTTCTTTTCCGGATGATCAAGTGCAACAGAAATATGAAACCGTACTGAGTATTATTGTCTTTTTCTATATGAGGATGTTGCTCGATCAGTGTAAAGAGTTGGTCCATGGTAGTACAGCTGAAATAAAGATTTGTGCTTTAAATTTCCCAACTCTTGAACAATAACAAGCATCGTTAAATTTGTCTTAGTCTTATAATTGAAAGCTGGAAGAGAGTAACTACTGATACGTACGTGGCATTTTCGATTTGATTTGATATTAAATACAAAAATATTTTATTTCGCGTACAGGAACGTACACAATGTTTGACGGTGGCAGCATTTCAATCAATGACTATACTTCAAATGAAAGCAGCAATGCATGTTTATCAACTCCAGGCACCAGCGCGACTGGAAAGTCTTATTTGCAAGGAACTATGATTTTACTGGATGAGACGTTTTTTAAGTGTATTCCTCAAGCTTCTGCATCGTTATCCAATACTATTTTGGTCACATGCTTTAAGTGTGCCTCAAAAACCGTAAACATTAAGGGGTACAAAAATCGTGTATCTAACTTTGTAAGTCATTCAAAGTGAAAGCATGGAAACATGTATGTAGCTGAGTATAAGAATTTCTTGTATCAAAATAAGGAAGGTAAATTAAAATTAAATAACACCAACCCAAAATCAAAACAGTTTTAATAGTAATATTATGAAAATCTTAATACATGCAATGATTCCTTTAACTGCAATTGAGAATATATTTAACTTTATGCCGCAGACTGAATAATTTTTATAAATTGAGTAAGGTCAACAATTTCATCAGTTCCAGAGAAGCAGAGCCTGAAAGGCGAGTTTATGTAGTTTAAGATAATTAAGAACTGTTATCTTTAAGTTTAGTAAAACTGGTGAAAAGATCTAAAAAAGATTTCTAAGTACTAAACCATATCTCGCATTCCTGCAATTAATACAATCTCAGAAACAAAATTAATAACACTGCAAAGGACACGTTAACAAATCATGGTCGGTGCTTAATTTGAACGGTATAATTTCTAGCTTAGACTTCACTTAAGCGGACAAAAGACCAACACACTTAATCGAACAGAAACTTAGCATTCTAAGACAAGGATCTGTGTATGTCTGTCGTAGAGTACTTCGATCGAATCAATCTGACCAATAAAACCGATCACAGTAGAAAGGAAAAACGCACATAGAAGAAACGCTCTAAGAGTATTCATATCCGGCCTTAACGGCCTACTATCTCATATCCTTTTTTTACTGAATTCACAGGATTTTTCAAGCGCACTCGCAAGGGCAGAAGAATTAGAAAGCAACAATGTGCGTGCGAACTTCGCTTTACAATTCTCTTCAAATAAACAGACCAGTCACGAACAAAATCGCATGAGGTTTTCTACACAGAACAATGAGCACAACAGCCGAGCGCCACGCCCCGAACCCATGGAATTAAGCAGTGCAGCGAATCGACCAATAAACTTCCACGAGTTGAACCGATTTAGGAACAATCACCAACAAACTGACTACAGTCCGTTTAGGACAGGTAACTTCCAGCTACAATGGCAGAAATCAAACTTTAACACATAAAACAACAACACGCATCTGGCATTCAAGAGGGAGGAAAGAGATTTGGACAATAAACAACCATCGCAACAGATTCCCCATAAAATGGAGAGAGTGAACAATATTAATGAAAATGAGAATTTTTTTTTGCCAGATATGGGGATTGCCCCACATACATACTCGTTTGATAGGTAAAAAAGAAATAAAATTATTAATCGACACCAGTGCAAACAGCAATTATTGCAAGCCAGGTGTCTTCCACAATGAAATAATACTTCCCATAAAGAAAAAAAAAAACATATGTATACGTTGAACGGTGACATCACCTTAACAAAATGTAACGAAGTTTTAATATTTAATAGAATAACTATAGGTACATTCTACGTTATAGATAACCTCGAGTATGACGCATTGGTACGAACTAAACTCCTCAACCAATCCAATGCAAAATTAAATTTTAAAACAGGTATCCTGAGAAATTATTTTTTGATATACTTGATAGGATTCACAATCTGAATGAACAAAATAAATTAGTAGAAATCATGAGGGAAAAATTAGACACTGTGCACAGTAAAATAAACACGACTTTACTTTTCAGAACGGACGTAATAGCAGACATAAAAACCGTTAGCGACAAATCAATAAGAAGCAAACAATATCCATACCCTCTGTCGGCTAACAATTTCGTTAACCAAGAAATAAAGAAACTCCTCAAGAATGGAATAAGTTGACCATCAAAATTGACTCAAACTCCCTAGAAGAACACACTCGGCATCTTGAAATGACAATAGATGTGTTAAAATAAGCCAATATGAAAATATCCTCTGAAAAATCCACTTTCTATTAGACGAATGTAGAATTCTTCGGATACATAGGACACAACGTCATAATCACGAACCCCGAAAAGGTAACTACCATTAAAGAATATCCGGAGCCCACGACTTTACGTCAGCTCAGGAGCTTTCTTGGCATGATAGGCTATTATCTGAAATTTATTAAAAAAAATACACTAGTATCGCTAAGCCATTCAGGGCAGGTATCTACGCACCTGGCTAAGAAAACTATCATTAATTTGGACCTAGAAGTCAAATAAGCATTCAAGACTCTCAAAGATCATCTGATCACAGAAACAGAGCTAATCCAACCTGACTTCACAAAAAAATGTGTCCTGACGATGAAACCGAAAGGAATTACGCCGCTATCGGAAAAGAGTTGTATGCAATTATTACAAGCCAGGTTATGCTATCGTTGTTGCCCTCACTAACCTGGAAATACATACCGACCATCATTGACGTTTGCAGTCTCGCCGCGAAATCCGAACGCATAAATGAAAAGGTGGCACGCTCCAAAAATGGTCTATAAACCAAGAGCAACAAACGTCGTAGACGACGCACTATCACGTCAAAACTTAAATCACATTTCGGATACCTCATCAGAAAATACACAACACTCTGCCAAAAGTGGTAAAGACCCACAGATAGAACTAATTTACAGACCATTAAACCAAATTTGCTCAACAAATATGTACTTATCGAAAAGGAACCTACAAGGTCCATGAAAAACACACCCCATTTCCAGGGAAAACCAGACATTTTATTACATATGACAAACCTATGGGATCTAGCACCACTCTTAAAGAATATATTAAAGAAGGAGTAGTAGCACTATTGGCGACGTCCAAAACAATTTACGATATCAGAAACGAACTAAAGAAACATTTCACGAATAAGTTTATACAAGAAAAAGTTATAACTAATAAAGACAATTGTTCAACCAACGCACGTGAGAGTATATATTTCAGAGAAAACATTAAACAAATAATCGACAAATAATTATTGGCCAATCATGACCAACGAATTCTAACAGCGCGTCAGAAACTGCGACATATGTAATATAATAGACACCCTATCAAATAATCAATAGGCGAGGCCCCAATTCCAAACAAGGAAGGGAAATGTGTACACATCGATGTACGCGGAAAAACAAAAATCCTCACCTGTATAGATGCATATTCAAAATTTCTAGCCATTCAAATTCTCGAAAATATACAAGGTATGCAGTTTCAGGTCTTAAAAAAGACAGCTTAATATCAAAAAAATGTAAACTTATAATCTTTGAATTGCAAAATTTATTAAATACAATCACACTAGCAAAAATAAAACTATTAAACCCTGCTATGTATATTAAATTTAGAGGACATTACGAAATTGTAAAGGGTTATACATTAACGGACGTAATTGACATATCAGAATTCAAAATACTTCAGAAAAACGGAGTAATTGTCATTTTTATTAAATACCCAGTAATATTCAAAAATTGTACAGTATACGAAACCAGAGCCGTGGCCCAGGAAAGGAAATAATAAAATGTGATAAAAAATAGAAAACAATAAGTAATTGTAAAACAGAAATAAAAAACACGTTTTGTAAAGTAGCCAATAATCAGACATGCCAGGCCTATCTGCTCAGCCAGAAGAAAACGACATGCAACAAGATCAAAGAGCAGATAGGATTCAAATCCTCATAATGAAGCCGTGGGGCGTGACTATTAAAGGAAAGGGGGGGTTATGACATCAGTGTAGTGTACCCACCAAAACAAAGAACCCAAAAACACACATTGCATAAGTTATATAGTATCATATCACATTAAAGTCAACGATCACAAAACAAAAACACTTGACGGCACACGCCAAAGTGCTGACACATAAGAGAGGAAAAAATACTTTGATAGAACTCATCGAAGTAAAACTCTGGCAGATATTACGGCGTTTATGCCCTGCCTTTAGGAAAACATTATACCCTGTACGTTGTAGTTCCATATGGCGATCCTGCCAATTCGATCCTGACCAATTCAAACCAGACCAAATTCGATCCTGCAACTTCGGTGCTGCAACATCGACCCTGTGTAAGACCCCACACAAAATCAGCTCGATATTTAACCTATAAGCTTTGACTGAAGAATACATACCACAAGGAATTACAGACAGCACACCATCGAAGTTCATACCAACAGTTAAAGCCGCGAGCCCTAAACCACTATCAATCGAAGAATACAAGAGAATACAGTTGGAAAACAAGGAAACGAGGTTGACTAAAATACCTCCAACCGATTATATAAAACCCAAAAAGAGAGGAGGCAAGATATACAGGGACAGGAAGAGGTTAGCCTACTTAGAAGACATCGTCGATATAAACAACCCCACAATATCGTGGAAAGTAGCGACCAAAAACTGGGAGTAGATCGATAGACTTGCAAAAGTAGTAAAAAAATATAAGAATGGGAAGCAACACAACAGATAAGCCCGATGACAGCAAGTTTGACAACAGTAGTAATAGTAATTTTATATATATTGTTTAAAATAAATTGGTATTATAAGGAATATGTGAAGAAGCAATTAATAAGAAACAATGTATCCAGCGTATAAGAAATAAAAAAAAATAAATAAATAAAATTTCAATGGAAGAAAAACTAGAACAGTTAACAAATATCAAGACAAATATAAAGAAAAGTTCAACAAGAGGGTATACACAACAGACGTGGTGCTCGAAATTAAAAGAAATTCAAAGAATAAAAGTAGAAATATTGGAACAATTAAGATTAGAAAAAGGCACGCAAGTAGCCGAAGAAAAGATTTTAAACAAATTTCTGGAAGAATATAAGCTAACAAAAACAATAGTAGAGTCAAACCTGATTATCGAAGAAGATATGGCCGACTTCAATTAAGAAACCGCCTTAAAGGTGATACCAACCTTTAATGGATCGTATCATGATCTATGCATTCCTTAAAATCACAAAACTAATATGCAATAGCTTGAAAGAAACTGAAAGAGCCACATTAATAGATTTTATTTTTAATGTAAAACTGAATTCAAAGGTCCGAACTGCACTAGCATTTGAGAAGAGCATTAAAGAAAAATACGATTATACCACCACGGTACCGCAAATACATACAGCACTAGCAAACACCATTCAGAGGAACACATCGGTGACAACATACAAGGACAAAATACTGTCACTAGTAGCGGAATTGAACAATTTGCAAATAGAACAACTACCAGGTACAGCATTGACAGCAGAAAAGGCAATAATACCGAAATTAAACGAAACCTATGCCCTTACCGTATTCAAGAATGGAGCAAGCGAATACATAAAGCCAACACTTTTTGCTGCGCAACCGAAATCATTAACTGAAGCAGTAAATCTAGCTTTAGAATTGGAAAAAAAAGTAAAACTCAAGATACCTGTTGGGGCAAGGTCACCAATTATTCAAATTTCGCGCCAACTTTGCTATAATTTTTATAATTTAAATTCACCAAAAATATGTAAATTAAATTCACCAAACTAGATAAATTAAATTCACCAAAATTTGTAAGCTTTTGAATTTTGAATAAACCGTTTTCAAAAGATTGTATTTAAGCCAAGGGAAAATAAAAAAATAAATCATCTTGTTGTAAAACTCTGCTCGTTTTTCTTTCTCCATTACTTGACTCAAAAATAGTTGTCAATACGGTTCGCATCGACAGTTACTAGCTGACGGTTTTCGTTACTAACGTTGTCGATATACAGCAAAAGCCGGTACCCTAAGTCTCAACCGGAATCTTCCTACCGCTCAACGTAGAGGTTCTAGGTTGGCGAACGGAAAACGCTCCGTACGTTTCTTTCATGGCGCCCAAAGTGTTCGGTAAAAAACCTTCCCCCAATTGCATTCGTTAAACAAGAAATTAACACTCTTCAAGCAGTTTAAAAACTTAAAAAAAAAAATCTGAATTTCGGTTTCGGTTTCGGTTTCGTTTTCGGTAATCGCGAGTGCAAGGTGCATTTAAATCAAAGACAACGATATCCAATTCATCTATAATAAATCTACATCATCTAAATACAAGGAACTCAGAGAATCCACAGAATCTACAAGGAAGCAGTAGCAGCAGTAGCGGCAGCAGCAAGGAGAGAGGATTTACAAGTGGGAGATAAGTATAAAAATCCCCACTACAGGTACGTTACAAAGTCTAATTAATCGAATGTTCGTTAACAATAAGCGAACAAAGAACATCATACAAAAGTCCGAGTCAAAAAACAAAAAGGAACATAGAATCAAAAAACGCACCTTCAATATAATTACGACCTGCATGCATGCAAACACATTTGTAACATACACATATATTAAAATAATTATTCGCATATATTATATTATTCAAACATTACAATATATTAAATTGAATCAACATATTGCTGCTTTCGAAATTTGAATTAGCTTCGCCCTCAAATCGATTCTTCCGTCATCAGTGTTAGTAGTATAAAGTCATAGTTAGAATCCACAAAAAAGCTTTATGGAAAAATACGTTCCACGTTGTGTACAACTTTAGAATTGCATTCAATCGCTTACAAGCTTTGAAAATGATCATTGCACTTTCGTTTCGCTCGCCTTTCGTAACAATTCGCTAATTTCACTCAAAGGTTTCGTGAATGTCAAATACAAAATATTGGCTATATACATAATTGTCGCTCCATCAAGTTTTCGCTCTACTTTCGCAATTCTTTCATTGCATAGATCACCATTACGCTTAGAACTTTTTCGCTCATCGCAATTTTTTTTGTCGTTGTCGCCGTAGAGGGTGCTGCATCGATCATATGCACTGAAAGAAAGCTTTCAATTTGGATTGTTTATCGAGTGTCTAAAAAACACAAACAACTTCTGTGGAGATTCGCGCCCTTTGTGGGATTAAGTCAAAACTTAAAATAATCAACATTGGATTATAACTTATCGGTTAGATTTTATCTCTAGAATTTATTTCTCCGTGGGAGAAGTAATCATCATCATCGTCGTCGTTTGAAATATAAACAAAAGGGCCAGTGTTGCCATTGCTCCAAATTGATGCGGTTCAGTATTGCCAGTACTTTTTAACCCAACTTGGATTTTGTTCATCTAATCGAATGATAGCTTCTCTTCGATTAGTTAGTTATCGCTTCAATTCATTCATTTTCGTAATTTCTCATACAATCTGTACGAATAGTTAGGATGACAGGTAATTCAACTGAAACACAACAACTAGCTTCAGCGATCGACGAGTTGAAGCAACAACGCGCAAGTACGAAAGGAAGTATGACTAGGATAAAGAATTACGTAGATACGAAAGCAGAAACGCTCAATGCTACTGAATTAGAATGCCGCCTAGGGATCTTAGAGTCATATTTCAAGCAGGTTTTAGCATATCAGACTCAAATCGAGCGATTGGTACCTACGGATACCAGTCGGGGGGAACTAGAATATTTGTACGTTTCCACAAAAACAAAAATACTTTCGCTTTTGGGAACAGGCAGAGCAGATGTATGAGTGCAGCGGAGATAACCTTTGCAGTTCCGCACTCAGTCAACCATCTACCTAAACTTCGACTACCAAGGTTCGGTGGGAAATATTCGGACTACAAAAATTTTATTAGCTCATTCAAAACCCTCGTGGACAATGATCCAAATCTGACTACTATTGAAAAGTTCCATCACTTGCTGACATGTTTGAGCGACCAAGCCCTTAGTACAGTCAAGGCTTTCCAGGTTACTGAAGACAACTATGCAAAGGCGATCGCCACGCTAAAGGAACGTTACGATAACGATTGCCTGATATTCTTAGAATATATTTCCGAATTATTCGAACTACCCAAAGTTCCCAAAGCTTCTGCAGTTTCATTAAGGAGTCTGGTGGACAATATTTCGGCGCTATTTAACTCCTTACAGACACTAGGTTCATTTGAAAACATATGCAATGCCATCATCATACATATTGCCATGTCAAAGGTGGATCCGGAGACACAGTCAAAATGGGATGAGCAGTTGGATTACGAAGCTCTTCCTGAGTGGACGGAATGTGCTAAAGTTTTAAGTAAACGCTGCCAGTACCTCTAAGCGCGGGATAGCAAGCAACTTCGAACGGAGTCGACTCAGAAATCGTCTGCCAAAGCAAAGCCTACATATTTAAATCAACGTCCTAATACTTCATTAGCAGTTAGTCAACGGTCATGCGCCTTTTGTCGGGACGAAAATCATTCAGTTTCCAGTTGTTCAACATTTAATAGACCATCAGCTATGGAACGTTTCTCGAATGTGAAGAAGTTAGGTCTCTGTTTAAATTGTCTAGGAAGGGGCCATAGTGTGTTGACATGTCCTTCATCGTATAGGTGCAAAACCCGTAAGAAGTCACATCACAGCCTCCTGCATAGGCCCCAAGAGTTGGAAAATTCCTCTCGAAGCAAGAATGCGCCATCATCAGCAGCAGTTAACGCTGCATCAGAAAGGGAACAGGTTCCTACCGCTCAGGTTATTTTGGCAACGGCACTCGTGTTAGTCAAGGATTCTTCTGGTGGATTTCAGATAGGCAGGGTTTTGCTTGATTCAGGTTCGCAGGTGAACTTCATAAATGAGAAATTTGCGAAATCACTTTTCTTACAAAAAACAAGAAAGAGTGTGGATATCGTTGGAATAGGAGAAGCTGAAACTAAGATTAGTTTTCAGACTCAAACTACAATCCGATCCAGGTATAACAATTTTGAGGTGTCCTTGGAATTCCTTATTGCTCCATCGATTACTGGATATCAACCGGAAGCAGCGCTAAGCATCTCCGACTGGAACCTTCCCAAAAATCTCGAGCTCGCGGATGAGTATTTCAATCAACCGTCGAAAATTGATTTGTTGCTAGGTGCCGAAGCGTTCTTTGACTTGCTCCAAGTGGGTCAAGTTAAACTTCGTCAGGGACTTCCCTCGCTACAAAAAACATCTTTGGGTTGGATCGTTTCAGGCAGATATAGGACGTCGACAACCAGGAATGAAAAGATATGTGATCTAAGTTCAAAGGAAGACTCTCTTGATCGGTATGTGGAAAGGTTCTGGGAGCTTGAAGAAGTCGTAGGTCACAGTGGACAGAGGAGCAGAAGGAATGTGAAGCTCATTTCAAGGAGAACATCGAAGTGACGTCCAGTGGTCGACTAATGGTCCAGCTTCCCTTTAAGAAGGATCCTTGTTGTTTGGGAGCATCGTACGACATTGCGTTCAGACGATTTTTATCCCTTGAACGTAGATTGTCTAAAAACGCGTCGTTGAAAGCTAAATATACAGCCTTTTTACATGAATATATGTCATTAGGGCACATGTCGCTAGTCGGAAACCCAAACCTGGAAGATCCACATTATTATCTGCCACATCAATGCGTACTTCGGCCAAATAGTACATCAACAAAACTTCGGGTCGTCTTGGATGCATCGTGTTGTACCTCATCGCAAATCTCACTCAACGGGATTCTTATGGTCGGTCCTACAATACAGGATGAACTATTTATAATTTTACTACGCTTTCGCCTGCATAGATACGCACTCACCGCAGACATCGTCAAGATGTATCGGCAAGTTTTGATACACCCAGCGCATCGAAGGTTTCAGTATATCTTGTGGAGGGAAAACGAAAAAACACCTACTCAGACATACCAGCTCAATACAGTCACCTATGGCACATCGTCAGCTCCATTTTTAGCTATTCGCTGTCTGCGTTATTTGAGCGAACAAAACAAGGACACTTTCAAATTGGGTTCTCTCGTCCTTCAGTCTGACTTTTACGTCGATGATCTGTTAACTGGAGCTGATGATATAGATACCGTGATTCAAATACAGGACGAAGTTATTGTAATATTGAAGTCGGCAGGATTTGAGTTAGCCAAATGGAAGAGTAACGAGTCCAGAGTTGTAAGAGCAGTGAATGCTCAAAGTTGTTACGAGGGCCTGTACCTCGTCCAATAACAAAAAAAAAAAAAACAAAAAAAAAAACAAAAAAAAAAAAAAGGAAAAGAAAAATTAAAAGAGGTACCTGATCCCAGATGATTACTCCAGCGATCCCACGATGGTATTTGTCGTCGTCGTCCTCTCGTTCTGTCCTACCTGTCCTTGTGCATCCTCGCACACGCACATCACATTGCAGGGGTGGGGTTTTGATGGACCAATTAATAATAAAAGAAAAAAAGGAAAACAAATTCCAACATACCTGTTGTCCGTTGTACCTACAGACATCATCCCTCCCATAGCCAGGTTCCCTTTTGGTTTTAGGGTTATTTTGCTTCCTTGTGCACCTTTGTGCACAGGAAGCGATGCGCACACACCCACCCCAGTCCAAGGGTGGGTTTTCTTTTATTTTATTAGAATAAAATTACAAAAAAAAAGTAATTACAAAAAAAAACACAGCGATTCGCCTCGCAAAATTAGAAAATAAAAAGAAATGTCAATAATCAGCTGACATGAGGGAGGGAGATACACCCGTCACTCTCTCGCAAGAATGGCGATCGGGAAATTATCTGTGGTTCAGGGATAAGATAAAAAAACGTAGAATTCATTTGTCCATTATTTTGATATTATATGTTTATATATATTCTTGTGTTGGTCAGAAATTTTGTTTTTGGGTTACGTGAGAAGGGTCGTAGGTTATATTAAGTATGTTAGGTAAGGCAGTTAACAATAGTATATGTCAGTTTAGTGTATTTATGTATGTTATCGCTCAGGAATTTTTTTTATTCAAAACGAACATTTTTGTAACTGACAATGACGAAACGTAGGACATTGGAAAGGGAAATTTCTCATTTCAATGTCCCGAAAAAAAAGGAAAACACTACCCATAGCCGACAAAGACAAAACATGACAAAGGAAAGAGGAAAAGACTGACGAAGAGAGGACAAAGTCGAAACAAGAAAAGAAGGGGAAAAGTAGGACAATGCGAAACAGATAACCCAGATAAATGAAACGGGTTAGTACATCGACCCCAAGAAAATCATTTCCTCAAGTCAAGTGCGAACGGCTGGTCGCCACAGCTGAGAAAAGAATTTGTCGGTAGCACTAAAATACAGTGAGGCGAAGACCCACTGTAGAAATTAATTTCTGTCGATTTTCGATTTTCTTGTAAAGAATAGAGCAAACCTGAGGACAACAAATAAAACTGGGGGAGCACATAGTACAGGAGATAAACGCAGGAGACATCAGACATAAAGGCAGTGAGTGTAGCGGAGTGGCGTACGCCCCAGAAATTCTGTCGCTTGCAGTTTTCTGTCAGGGCCGGTTGAGGCACACACCGTTGCAACTGGACAAGGTCCGGTGCAGGCAGTGGGTAGCGGTAGCGGTGGTCCGCAATAAGCAAAGGAAGCAAACAGTGCTCCCCCAACGAGAAAAGAAAAATTCAACGCCTCCAGGAGGTGCTCCGTGGGACACTAGTGAAAGTGAAAGAATTTAAATTAGAATTAAAATTTATCTAAAGCGTTAGATACCACTCCTTCTGAGTTGAGCCTACAGTGAACTCTTTGAGGCTGCATATTTTTTTTTATTTTAATTTCGTTAAGATTTTGCTTTTTTGAATTAAATTTTTTGAGTTAAAACTCTTGAATACTGAGTTAAATTAAGATTAGAATAAGTTTTTTTGTGAATTCTGCTGAGAATCTATAGTGTCTAACGTCGCGTTGAACTCCATAATAGAACAAAGTCAACATCCTTCATCGTGCTGCCGGCAGGACACCGGGGGACCAGAAAACCGTAAAAAAAAAAAAAACCGTGAGTACCTTTTTTGAGTCAATTGTGTCAAAAAAAAAAAAAAAATATATTCTTAGCAGAAAGGATAGGTTTGAATAGTAGATTTAAGACAAAAAAAAATTTATAATAAATTGAATAGGGCGATGAGCCAACCAAAGTGTATATGGGGTATTTCTACTCAAATATGAGTGAATAATTTTTTTTTATTTGGTGTGTGGATGGCCGGTCGGGCCGTCCTTCTATAGATGAACGGTGACAGGACAGGACGACCACGAACGATGACGACACAACGTAACGACTGACTAACCTCCACTACAACAGACTTAGGTCGTGACTGGGAAGCGCGTTTAGGGGCCATCTCTCGCAATCATTGGCCAGAGAGATGGCAATTGGTTGTGTCACTAGACACACAGGGTGGGAAGGCCAGCTTCTGCCACTTCCACCAGGCATTCCTCGGGTGCCGGATGAACCCGTTTGGCAGGGATAGAAAATGGGAAGGACAATTGACGCAGTAGGGAGTAGAGTTAGGTTAGGTTAAGATAGTTAGGGTTAGTTTTAGGATTTAGCTTAAGTCGCTAGGTTAGTCTAGGTTTAGTTTAGGATAGTTAGAGTAAGTTCGCGGAGTCCTTCCCAATCTTTTTCCTGGCCATGGGCACAAGCCCTTGGATTTTCCTTTTACTTTCTTTTCTAATTTTTTTATTCCGTCCGATGTCTAAAGTAGAGTAGCTTTCTTCTTTCTTTTGTTTTTTTTCAAAATGGCACGAGATTTTGTGTGCTGAGCAGGTGGTGTGAAGTAAGGTGGACAAGAACCACCCCGTCCGACGAGCTGAGCCGAGCAACCGCGAGCGTGCCGCCGTCCTCCTTACTCGCACCGAAGACGCCTCCGTGGCCAAGCCTAGCTCACAACAATGGCGCCCAACGGTATTTTTACCAACACCGGCTATTAGAGGCACGATTGCAACTCCAAGGGGACGATTTTCCTTTTTGAAGGTCGTCACCTTGGACTCATATCAATCAGCCTCATTCGCGATTAGTTTTTTTTAGTTTTTAAATAATTTTTTTTACTTTCCTATCTTTTACATTCAAGGGCTGTAAATGCTCCTTGCTTAGTCACAGACTGAAGACAGCGATCCAATCCTCAGGCTATAAGCTAGTGGATCCTGTGAGGTAATTGGAGGTCTGTGAATAAGCAAAGAGCGGGACAAGGTGGAAAGGCCGAATGCTAGCCGCTGTCCTAGAATAGTGACGTGTAGTCATATTCTTCGTGAGGCGCGAGCATAAGCCGCGAAGCTCTGTCCGTGTTGGAGGGAGACAAAAGGAGTTTAGGGGCAGTACCGAAGAACACTGGGTCCCAAGGAGCATTTCCGTCAGGAATGCGGGTAACGCGTTTAAGAGCTAGATTGGAACGCGAACAGGGAACTGACGGATATGACTTGCCACTTGCTACAGGCTACGGCAATTACGCAAGACAAGGAACGAACGACGACTATCTGTTCTTTGGCCAAGACGACGGAAACTACCCTACGAACTTCAACATGACAGACCATACTGCGACGACCAGACAGAAGGTAACTCGGTCCACGGTAGAGCTCCGTGAGGACTTAGAGAGAAGATCCCTTCCAAATGAACATGACCTACTTGACTTGTACGACGTACAAAACGGACTAAATACAACAGACACAAGACTACAAGCCAGAGAACTTGTAGGACAACGCAACCAACGGCTAAGTCTGTCGCTAGGCAACCAAGCGACAGCAACTGTAGCAGCGACCAGGGTCGGACAACAAATTTCTGACGGCGAAGACGACCTAACTGACGTGCGGAGTAAGACTGTGGAGGACACAAAACGAATAACACAAGAAATACAAAAGGTGGTCTCTCAAGCAATAAAGAAGAACCAGGTTGAGATCATGTCGGTGTTCGCCGAAAGTATGAAAGATATGATGACTACTTTCCAGGAAAACATCAAGGCGATCAACGACAAGATCTGCAACTTGGAGCTCTCAGCAGCTGCGCAAAGGGAACCACCGACAACGAACGACCGACGAAAAGACAACACCCGACAAGGACAGTCCACTCCTTCGCACCCACTTAACTGGACGGAACTGTTACACCAACCAACGCCGACACTAAACAGACAGACTTTTAACCCGCCACCACACGAACGGCAAATACCTCTAAATGACCCACTACATGAACAAGCTCCACGCTTCACCGAACCTTTTCCACGGTTTTCGGAAAGGAAGGTGGGGCATTAAGTTTGACGCGACACCAAAGACGATGTCCGTAGAAAGTTTCCTGTTTCGCGTGGAGACTTTGCAACGCCAAAACGGTATTAGCGACCACCAGCTGTTCACCCACTTCCACCACCTTGTAAGCGGTCCTGCAGAGAGGTGGTTCTGGCAATTCCTGCAGGAAAATGAAAGCGATAGGTGCCTGAGCTACCAGCGACTCAAAAGAGAACTGCTGAAACAGTGTAAAAATAATATTAGGGACCATGAAATTTTGAGGGCCATAATGGATAGGAGGCAGCAACCCCAGGAGTCATTTGACGACCTATACAGCGACGTACGGACGATGGTACTACAGATGACGAGTCGACCGAACGAACTTGACCTAGTGGACATCCTCCGAAGCAACATTAAGGACAGAGTTGCGACACTAATCTTCGGGTGCTCTATTACGAGCATCCACGAATTAAGGGATGAATGCAGGCGCGCGGAGAAGTACTTGACGACTAGGGAGACGAAATTTAGAAGACATGTTAACGAACTAGGAGACAAAGAAATTTTTAGAAATAGGGAAACATTTAGGGATTTAGAGGACGAAGAAGTGGCAATTGCTGCGCTTCAACGAAACAGGACTGACAGACAACCAACTTACATGAAGACAGACAGAACCAACAATACGAACTCGACTAACTGAACAGACCTGACTAGGAGTCCTGCTTCAACTCCGTCGGCGTGTCAGTCTACTTTCCATAGTCTGACGTGCTTTAGTTGTGGTCAAAGAAACATAAACTTTAGTTGCACACAGTGCCAGGGAAACCTGAGAGTCGGCAGTGCGACCGGGACGAACCAGCCAACAAAGACCACACTCCCGGAAAGCGAGGAGAAGACTTCCAAATTTTGAAGAGGATTCTAGAAGGTGATGATACCTCCACGAAGAAGGAAATCCCTCAAAGGAAGAGTCTTCACCAACGCCTGCAGGAGTATAAAGCCGCCAGAAAGCGTATCTTTGGAGAGGAATTGACTACGCCGGTGGAGAAGAGCAGGAATTATTTGAAAATTAGGAGGCTAAGGGAAATATGTGCAATAAACAGACGACGAAAGAGAGATATAGTAGCGACTGTGATAAATATTTCGGACGACAATAGGCCTTACGCTAAGGTTAGGATAGACGGTGAGGAGCTCATGGGCCTATTGGATAGTGGAGCTTCAATTAGTTGTTTAGGGAAGGGAGCGACTGACTTTTTAGACAAACATAACATAGTAATGACTAGGATGAGTACGGACATACGAACAGCAGACGGAAACCACCAACGAATACTAGGACGATTTAAGACAGTAGTCTCCTGGGGTGGCAAGTCTCATGAGTTAGAAATTTTCGTTGTGCCAAACTTACAGCAGGTCCTTTATCTGGGGGTTAACTTCTGGATAACATTTAAGGTCGCTCCGAACATAATCAACGAACTCGACATCCCATCGCCGACGGAAGAACGGTCTCCGGTCCAGGCACTCTCACCAGCACAAGCCCAAGAACTGGAGAGAATCAAGCTACTGTTTCCCTCCTGCGCGATGTTGGGACTGGGTAGAACTAGCCTCGAAGAACATATAATCGAGGTGGATGACGAGAAGATTCCCATCAAGCCGAGGCACTACCCAGTTTCACCTGCGATCCAGAAGCTCTTATATGACGAGTTGGATAGGATGATCTCCCTAGGAGTGATAGAAGAGAGTAACAGTGCTTGGAGCTCCCCAGTGGTGCTGGTGAGAAAACCCGGCAAAAACAGACTGTGCCTGGACTCAAGAAAAGTGAATGAAGTAACGAAGAAGGATGCTTACCCGCTTCCTCATATCGAAGGACTACTAAGCAGGTTGCAGGACACCAGATTTATTTCAGGTATCGATCTGAAGGAGGCATTCTGGCAGATTCCTTTGGAGCGCAAGTCAAGGGAGAAGACAGCGTTCACAGTCCCTGGAAGGCCATTATATCAGTATACGGTTATGCCGTTCGGACTGTGTAATGCCGCCCAGAGAATGTGTAGGCTTATGGACAAGGTCATACCCTCTCGTCTGAAAGAGTATGCTTTGTCTATCTCGATGACCTCTTGGTTTGTTCTTCAAATTTCGAGTCCCATGCCAGACTGCTGCAGGAAGTGGTCAAGTGTCTGAGGGAAGCGGGTCTGACTATAAATGTAGAGAAAAGCAAATTCTGTTACAAGGAGAAAAAATACTTGGGATACATCGTCGGCGATGGTTGCCTACGAACTGACCCTGGCAAGGTTTCGGCGGTCGAGAATTTCCCAGTTCCAAAGACTCCCAAGCAACTCCGTCGATTTCTAGGGATGACGGGCTGGTATAGGCGCTTTATTCCAAATTTTGCGTCTATGGCAGCCCCAATGACCGACTGTCTGAAGAAAGGCAAGACATTCGACATGACAGACGAAGCACTGACAGTCTTTCAAAAACTTAAGACGACTCTAGTGACAGCACCGATACTAACGAACCCGGACTTCACAAGACGATTTTATATACAATGCGACGCATCAACATCTGGTGTAGGGAGTGTGCTTTTCCAGATGGACACGGAGAACAACGAACGGCCGATAGCATTCATGTCCCAGAAGCTCAATTCTGCTCAGCAGAATTATAGTGTAACGGAACTTGAATGCTATGCGGCCGTTCTGTCAGTGAAGAAGTTCAGAGCCTATGTGGGAGGATTACCTTTCACTATTATAACCGAACATGCGAGTCTGAAGTGGCTAATGACCCAAAAGGATCTATCTGGCCGTCTGGCTAGATGGAGCCTAAAACTTCAAGGGTTTGACTTCCAGATCGAACATAGGAAAGGTAGCCAAAATGTAGTCCCTGATACTCTCTCTCACGTGTTCACATGGATGAGCTCAATCCTGAGAGTGTAATGCTGGAGGTTGACCTTAATTCGCCATACTTTTCTTCGGAGGAGTACGACGAATTAAGGAAGACAATAAGCGAAAACAAAGACCGACTTCCAGATGTTTGTGTTTCCGATGGATTCGTATACAAAAGAACAGACATACGAACTGGCGACGCGATTCAAGAAGACAGAGCGTGGAAACTCTGGATTCCGAAGGAGTTGCGTGGTAGTCTAGTGGAGGCTGCACACAATTCACCATCTGCAGGTCACGGGGGTATCCAAAAGACTCTGTCGAAATTGAGACAGATGTTCTTTTGGCCAGGCATGGCTACAGACGTGCAGACTTTGGTCAAAGCCTGCGAAATCTGCAAGTGCAGCAAACCCCTCAACATCGTTTCTCGACCGCCGATGGGACAACAGACTATTACGGAGCGGCCTTTCCAAAGACTGTATATTGACTTCCTAGGACCATGCCCACGTACTAAGAACGGACACACACACATTTTTATAGTCCTAGATCATTTTTCTAAGTTTGTGTTTTTTAAAACCTATTAAGAAGGCAACGGCTGCTGAGGTAGTGAAATACTTAGAAGAAAGCGTGTTCCATATCTTTGGCGTACCGTAGTTTATCCATTCGGACAATGGGAAACAGTTCATCTCAGAACTGTTTGCCAGCTTTCTGGGAAAATACGGGGTCAAGCATATTCGCACCGCGAACTACTCTCCTCAAGCCAATGCTTCAGAACGGGTTAACCGCTCCGTGCTGACGAAGATAAGATCGTACCTAAGCGGTGATCAGAAAACTTGGGACATCCACGTCAGCAACGTGGCTTTCTCACTGAGGAGTGTAGTTCACGATGCGACTACGTTGGAACCCTATTACACTGTGTTTGGTACCCACATGGTACAACACGCGGGAGCGTATGATGTCCTCCGCAAACTAGGTACGGTCAAAGATATGGACATGGAAATTATCGACAATAAGGACAAATTAGAGCTAATAAGAAGTAAAATATTTGACAATCTAAGGCTAGCACATCAAAAAGCAACCAAAACATACAACACGCGAAGCAGAGAAGTCAAGTAAAGAGTAGGACAGATCGTATATAGACGAAATTTCAAGCAAAGCAGTTTACCTGACAATTACAATGCTAAGCTAGGACACAAGTTTTTAAAATCAATTATTTTGAGAGCAAAGGGTAATTCCCTATATGAAGTAGGTAACCTAAGAGGCGAAAAGGTGGGCGTATACCACGCCAAAGATTTGCACACCTAGAGGCAAGTGTTAGAAAACACTCTTGACGCACTCATGCATGCCGTTGTCGGAATAGCTGTGATATATATGTATGTATGTATTTAGTTATGTCCTATAGATAGAGTATTTATTTATTTATTTATTTATTTATTTATTATAGAGTTTATTTATTGATAGAGATAGTTTAATTTGTTGTCCTACTTTTTCGTGACCTTACGCAACGACTTATTTTCTGCCATGTCTTGTGGAATGTCGAATTGCCTAATCGATGATAGCAATGCCGATTGGATTGCTTGTAATGGCATCTGTTGCAAATCTTTCCATGCCATTTGTGTCGGACTTAACAAAAGAAACACGGCTTTCATTAAAGAAATATCGGCCAACCTCCTTTTCTTCTGTGATGAGTGTAAGGACATATCGCTGTCGCACGTGCTCCTCGCGATAAAATGCCTTAGTGAATCTAATGAAAACCACCATAAAAGTCTCATTAAAAAAATAACAGAAAAACTGTCCAGCCTTGAAAATAGTGTAAAATGTGTCGAAGAACTAGGTGTTGCGGTACAGTCTTCAAACGACGCAATTAAATCCAAACTTGTTAACATTGAGAAAGAAATTGCTGGTCTTTTTGAGTTGGGTTTCGCAAGATCTAGTAACGATGAAACAACCCTGTGTCACCTCAATACTGTGATAAGTGATCTCAAAACAAAATCGGATGCGCAAATTATCGCACACCAAAATCCGTGCGAGATCATTAACACAATGCGTGAAGACTTAGATTTTCATTTTCAAGCCCCATCGATTAATCAACCATCTCCCAAGCAACCTGATCCTATGCTCGAAGTGATTTTCGATAAAATTAGTGATGTCGGCGACGAATTAACCGTGGTTCGGTCGACTTTTTCTGATATTGAGGATAGCATTGGAACAATATGCAGCAAAATTGATCAAGTATCAAACCATACTCAGCATCACCCAATTGTTCAGTACAACACGTCAATCTTGGCTGAACTATTAGATACCGAAGTGGATCCGCCCTCATCTCCACCTTCCTGTCTCCAACGGATGGTTGAAACGGATAACTCCAACGCAAGCGTTACAACTCACCAATCGGAAGTCACGGTAACGTTGTCTCCTCCCGCTGTCGCCCCACGTAAACTCATCAAACAGTTTGGCACTACATGGACACCTTCTGAGTGGCAGCGCAGATTGGACAAGCTAAGGATGGAGAACCAGATGGTCACTACATTCCTCATCAAAGGAGCCCCTCTCTACGCGGATGTCCCATGGATTACACAATTTTTCAAAAAGAGATTTGGTATTACCATCCACCAATGCATAATGCTCCTGCCATCCAGCCACAAGAGTAATCGAAATTTCAAATTCGACTTACAGTCTCGATACGAATGGATATTTCAAAGCTCTACTGGTACTGATTTCAAGCTTGGTAAGATGCTCATCAGCAAATCGACCGATAAACTCTGCATTAATGATAAGACTGTAAATAAATCTAAGATTAGTAATAAGTATCCAAAACCTGTTTCCAACTCCCGACCCAAATCTGACACTAACTGGTTCCTAAAAACTAAATTATTCCCCAAATTTACCCCCCCTACCATACCTAAACAAACGTCTTCTTCTTCTTCTTTAAATGCACTTAATGTCGCCGCCCCACCGAAGCCCACACACAAGCGAGTTTCGTTTAAATTAAACCCAACTTCTCACACTGGCACCTCTCAACCGCTACAACCCTCCGCGCCACCTGCCCTCACCACCAATTCTTTCCCTAATTTCAATCTCACAACTGGAGCCAAATACCCTAACTTTATCAGCTCTCATATTCTGAACCCCACAGCTAATGTCTCATCAAATACACCTTTCTCTTCAATCTCTTCCTCCACTGCTCCCAGTCTTGATCCGGTTTTACCGCCTCTAGTTAAACTAACACAGCAAACCTTCGACACCACAGAATGTCGCTACGCACTCTCCAGGCTAAGAGAAAAAAGGGTTTACGAGAATATACGCCTCTTTCTCGCGTATCTTCATGACAAATCTGACTCAGTTTGCTATGAGGGTAAAACCAAAACAAGTGTCATGGTTTCCATTCAGCAGGAAGGCCTCCCCATTGAAATAGACAGTCTCAAGAAAATCTATATCAAGTTCCACGAGATTTTTAATTTGTCTCCTCAAAAAGTAGCAGATGACCTTGCTGCTTTTGGCAACTACGTACACTCTAAAAGAACGCAACATCTCCAACGGAGCCGAAGTGACCACAACAAATTTTTTCGTCCATAAACTGCCACTATCATCAGCACTTCAACTGCCTTCCCCCTCGTCCCTACACAACAATCTTCCTCTTACATTTTACTACCAGAACGTAAGAGGCCTACGCTCGAAAACCCAAGCTGTTTTGCGCCAATCCCATGCCCTCCCTTTCGATATCTATGCTCTGACTGAAACCAATCTGATCCCCGACATAAAGAGTCAAGAATTATTCCCCCCTACTTTTAATGTTTTTCGAGACGACGACCCTACCCAACCCTTGGTAGACTCTCCCTCCTGGCCATTCATAATGACCTTGACTCTTCTCTCATTGCCATTTCTTCCTCTTCTAAGGTCGACTTTATTACAATAAAAATAACTTTTCCACACCGATCCCTGTACGTTATGTGTTGTTACATTCTACCAAATCAATCTATCGAATCTTACCAACTTGCTATAGACGCGATTGATCAAATAATCGACCTATCTGATTCCCTCGATGACATCCTCATTTTTGGCGACTTTAATCAACCTCTGCTGCAGTGGAGTCCTTCCGATGATGAATCCTTTTTCATCGCTTCAAATGCCAACTCCACTAAGGAATGTCTCTTCATAGATCGGCTAACTGATTCAAGTCTATGTCAAGTTAGTAATGTCTTAAATTACATGGGAAGGCAATTAGACCTTATATTCACAACTGATCCCGTTAACTCCTCAGTCTCGCTTTGTCCCCTAACTCTGTCAACTATTGATAACTTTCATCCTCCCCTTCTTCTTTCACTTTTCCTCAATTCTCCACTTCAATCTACACCTCCTGCATTTCACACTTCTTACGACTTTCATAAAGCTAATTTCCGCAAAATAAATGCCTATCTGAGTAGATGTTCCTTTGATTTTGCTAACTTATCCTTAAACGAAGCCCTCACAATTTTTTACAGAGAAATGTTTAATTCCATTTCTCTTTATGTCCCCTTTTCTCGTCATAAAACTTCATCTTCATCCCCCCCTTTGTATAATCGCAAACTTCGCGCCTTACGTAACAAGAGAAACAAGTTATGGGCAGCTTTCCTTCGTACCAATTCTGTTTTCGACTATTCCAACTATCTCGGTTCCTACCTTCAATTCAATCATCTTTATAATTCTCTCTACCAGCGGCACCTAATTAACACGAAAACAAATCTTATAAACGACCCTAAGTCATTTTTTCAATTCGTCAACTATAAAAAAAATCTGACGGTTACCCTCCGTCCCTCTCTTTTGAAAACATATCTTCAACTAATCCGTAAACCATTGCCAACTTGTTTGCCACCTATTTTAAACAATCCTTCGCCGACAACTCTTTTGAACCAGACCCCTCTTACTTCACTCACCTTCTTAACTTCTCCGTTGGCCCCTTTCTGTCCCTGCCTTTTGATCCTGCTGTAATTGAAAATAAACTACAAAATCTTAATGATGAATTCTCACCCGGCCCAGATGGTCTCCCTGCCATTTTTCTTAAAAAATGCTCTTCCATTCTCTCCCTCCCCCTCTCTCACCTCTTCCGTTTGTCTCTATCACTAGGAGAATTCCCTCAGATTTGGAAGACCTCTTTCATAACCCCCATTCACAAAAAGGGATCAAAGAACGAGGTAACAAACTATCGCCCCATTGCTAAACTTTCTCATCTACCCAAACTTTTCGAAAGTATTTTATACGAAGCCTTAAGCTTTCAGTGCAAGTCTCTTATCTCTCCCACCCAACACGGCTTTCTGAAAGGTAGATCAACTACCACTAACTTAGTCGAATTCGTGTCCTTCGCCCTGTCTGCCTTAGAGAATGGCAAAGAAGTCGACGTTATTGCAACTGATTTTAGTAAGGCTTTTGATAAGATATCTCATAACTTAATCCTCTTCAAATTGTCTGCCCTCGGTTTCGAACCCATATTGTTAAAATGGATATCTTCTTACCTGGAAAACCGTTCTTACAGAGTTCGCTTCAGATCCATCTTATCGACTCCCTTCTTGGCCACCTCTGGTGTTCCGCAAGGCAGCCATCTAGGTCCCCTTCTCTTCATTCTAACCATAAACGATCTCGAGAGGGTTATTAAACATTCTTCCCTCTCTCTGTACGCTGATGATACCAAATTTTTCAAAGCCATCTCTTCACCACATGACTACTGCCTCCTTCAACAAGACCTTGATAGTTTTTCGAACTGGTGCCTACAAAATCGCTTAGAGCTCAATATCGCCAAATGTCAATCCATTACCTTATCACGTAAGCACCACGTGGCCTCCGCCCGCCTTTACCTTCTTCATGGTCAACCTATATCCATCGTTCAGTCTCTCCGTGATCTTGGAATATTGTACGATAGGGAACTAAATTTTCGTTCACATATTGATGAGATAATTCGTAAAGCTAACTCATCACTTGGCTTTGTCAAACGATGGTCCAAAGAATTCTCCGACCCTTACGTGACCAGATCCCTCTACATTACCTTTGTGCGCCCCCTCCTTGAATATGCCAGTCAAACGTGGTCACCCTTTCAGCAAGTTCATGTGACCAGAATCGAGAATGTTCAACGCCGATTTCTTCGATTTGCCCTTCGAGGTCTTGTTTGGAACGATCCATTTATCTTGCCTCCCTATCAAGACCGGCTCAACCTCATCAACCTGAGTACTCTAGAGAAACGCAGAGATGTTGCAGACATTCTTTTCATTCATCGACTTCTTTCAGGCTCTGTCGATTGCGCATCTCTTTATAATTCAATTTTTTTCAATACCAACCCACGAAATTTACGATGCCCTCGTCTTTTCTATTTACCGTCCCACCGCACTTCATATGGATCTAATGAACCAATTTCCCGTATGCTGCGAAAAGTGAACTCAAACCTCACCCAGTTTGATTTCAACCTCAGCACCCCCTGCCTCAAAACCGAACTCCTTCACCATTCTCCTTAACTTTAAGTCTTAGTTTTAAGTTTTAGTTTTAAGTTCTAGTTTTAAGTTTTAGGTTTAAGTTTTAGCCTTAAGATAGTTGTAGCTTGTAATAAGCCAAATAAATGGGGGCTTTCGCCCCCACCAAAATTAAATTAAATTATTTATTATAGAGTATATTTTTTTATAGAGTTTATTTATTTATAGAGATTATTTATTTATATATAGAGCCTACTTATTTATTATATAGTTTATTTACATATAGAGTTTATTTATTATTGTATATTTATTTTATAGTTTATTTATTAGTCTTAGATGGGGCGACCTGGATGTATCCAAATGCACCCCTATAATGATTTGTAGGTAGCATACGGGTACATCCACATACGCCTCTGTGATATGGAAGCTGTGATACAAAATCTGTGATATGGAAGTTGGGATACAAAACCTGTGATATACAAGCTGTGGTTGGTGAGAATGCAAGAAGTGCCCAGCTAGCCTCAACGGTTGAAATAGAGCATCTCAGGGCGTAGGCCCTTGCCACACATTGGGCAATAACAATAAACAAATAAAAGATAAACTAAAGCGCTGGAGCCAACTAACATAAAGATAATGAACCAGTCCCCTTTTTTTACGAGGCCGGTTGGCTCACGACCACTCGCCAACCGTCGTCGAGCCTGTTACGAGGGCCTGTACCCCGTCCAATAACAAAAAAAAAAAAAACAAAAAAAAAAAAGGAAAAGAAAAATTAAAAGAGGTACCTGATCCCAGATGATTACTCCAGCGATCCCACGATGGTATTTGTCGTCGTCGTCCTCTCGTTCTGTCCTACCTGTCCTTGTGCATCCTCGCACACGCACATCACATTGCAGGGGTGGGGTTTTGATGGACCAATTAATAATAAAAGAAAAAAAGGAAAACAAATTCCAACATACCTGTTGTCCGTTGTACCTACAGACATCATCCCTCCCATAGCCAGGTTCCCTTTTGGTTTTAGGGTTATTTTGCTTCCTTGTGCACCTTTGTGCACAGGAAGCGATGCGCACACACCCACCCCAGTCCAAGGGTGGGTTTTCTTTTATTTTATTAGAATAAAATTACAAAAAAAAAGTAATTACAAAAAAAAACACAGCGATTCGCCTCGCAAAATTAGAAAATAAAAAGAAATGTCAATAATCAGCTGACATGAGGGAGGGAGATACACCCGTCACTCTCTCGCAAGAATGGCGATCGGGAAATTATCTGTGGTTCAGGGATAAGATAAAAAAACGTAGAATTCATTTGTCCATTATTTTGATATTATATGTTTATATATATTCTTGTGTTGGTCAGAAATTTTGTTTTTGGGTTACGTGAGAAGGGTCGTAGGTTATATTAAGTATGTTAGGTAAGGCAGTTAACAATAGTATATGTCAGTTTAGTGTATTTATGTATGTTATCGCTCAGGAATTTTTTTTATTCAAAACGAACATTTTTGTAACTGACAATGACGAAACGTAGGACATTGGAAAGGGAAATTTCTCATTTCAATGTCCCGAAAAAAAAAGGAAAACACTACCCATAGCCGATAAAGACAAAACATGACAAAGGAAAGAGGAAAAGACTGACGAAGAGAGGACAAAGTCGAAACAAGAAAAGAAGGGGAAAAGTAGGACAATGCGAAACAGATAACCCAGATAAATGAAACGGGTTAGTACATCGACCCCAAGAAAATCATTTCCTCAAGTCAAGTGCGAACGGCTGGTCGCCACAGCTGAGAAAAGAATTTGTCGGTAGCACTAAAATACAATGAGGCGAAGACCCACTGTAGAAATTAATTTCTGTCGATTTTCGATTTTCTTGTAAAGAATAGAGCAAACCTGAGGACAACAAATAAAACTGGGGGAGCACATAGTACAGGAGATAAACGCAGGAGACATCAGACATAAAGGCAGTGAGTGTAGCGGAGTGGCGTACGCCCCAGAAATTCTGTCGCTTGCAGTTTTCTGTCAGGGCCGGTTGAGGCACACACCGTTGCAACTGGACAAGGTCCGGTGCAGGCAGTGGGTAGCGGTAGCGGTGGTCCGCAATAAGCAAAGGAAGCAAACAGTGCTCCCCCAACGAGAAAAGAAAAATTCAACGCCTCCAGGAGGTGCTCCGTGGGACACTAGTGAAAGTGAAAGAATTTAAATTAGAATTAAAATTTATCTAAAGCGTTAGATACCACTCCTTCTGAGTTGAGCCTACAGTGAACTCTTTGAGGCTGCATATTTTTTTTTATTTTAATTTCGTTAAGATTTTGCTTTTTTGAATTAAATTTTTTGAGTTAAAATTCTTGAATAATAAGTTAAATTAAGATTAGAATAAGTTTTTTTGTGAATTCTGCTGAGAATCTATAGTGTCTAACGTCGCGTTGAACTCCATAATAGAACAAAGTCAACATCCTTCATCGTGCTGCCGGCAGGACACCGGGGGACCAGAAAACCGTAAAAAAAAAAAAAACCGTGAGTACCTTTTTTGAGTCAATTGTGTCAAAAAAAAAAAAAAAATATATTCTTAGCAGAAAGGATAGGTTTGAATAGTAGATTTAAGACAAAAAGAAATTTATAATAAATTGAATAGGGCGATGAGCCAACCAAAGTGTATATGGGGTATTTCTACTCAAATATGAGTGAATAATTTTTTTTTATTTGGTGTGTGGATGGCCGGTCGGGCCGTCCTTCTATAGATGAACGGTGACAGGACAGGACAACCACGAACGATGACGACACAACGTAACGACTGACTAACCTCCACTACAACAGACTTAGGTCGTGACTGGGAAGCGCGTTCAGGGGCCATCTCTCGCAATCATTGGCCAGAGAGATGGCAATTGGTTGTGTCACTAGACACACAGGGTGGGAAGGCCAGCTTCTGCCACTTCCACCAGGCATTCATCGGGTGCCGGACGAACCCGTTTGGCAGGGAGAGAAAATGGGAAGGACAATTGACGCAGCAGGGAGTAGAGTTAGGTTAGGTTAAGATAGTTAGGGTTAGTTTTAGGATTTAGCTTAAGTCGCTAGGTTAGTCTAGGTTTAGTTTAGGATAGTTAGGGTAAGTTCGCGGAGTCCTTCCCAATCTTTCTCCTGGCCATGGGCCCAAGCCCTTGGATTTTCCTTTTACTTTCTTTTCTAATTTTTTTATTCCGTCCGATGTCTAAAGTAGAGTAGCTTTCTTCTTTCTTTTGTTTTTTTTCAAAATGGCACGAGATTTTGTGTGCTGAGCAGGTGGTGTGAAGTAAGGTGGACAAGAACCACCCCGTCCGACGAGCTGAGCCGAGCAACCGCGAGCGTGCCGCCGTCCTCCTTACTCGCACTGAAGACGCCTCCGTGGCCAAGCCTAGCTCACAACAAAGTAAGCAAATTAGCATGACTGATTCCAATCTTGTCAGTACTTTAGGGATAGCATGGAACCCTCATAGCGACGAGTTTAGTTTTTCATACACACCCAATCGCACATACCCCAAGTATACCAAGAGATCTATTCTTTCACTGTCATCTTCACTCTTCGATCCAATGGGCATGCTTAGCCCCATAATTATCAAGGCTAAGATAATTCTACAAAAGTTATGGATTGAAAGGTTAGATTGGGATGCGTCCATTCCACAAACCATCGATACCGAGTGGCGTCAATTTATGGTTGATTTGCATCCTCTAAAGAATATTTCTGTACCCAGATTCGCTCTAATTGCCAATAAGGAGACCTACCAGATCCACGGTTTCACGGATGCCTCTATGCAGGCATATGGTTGTTGCATTTATCTTAGGGCCACTGATAGCTCGGGAGCAGTACAGGTCAAGTAAAGAAAAAACAGCTTCCTCGGCTGGAGCTATGCGCAGCTCATCTATTGTCCAAACTTTTGGCAAAGATTCGAAATATATTCTGTGGAACTCATTCGGAAGTCTACTTGTGGACGGATTCTTCTATCGTACTGCACTGGATCTCAACACACTCTTCCAAACTAAGTACCTTCGTGGGAAATAGAGTAGCCGAAATTCAAGAAGAAACACAGGGTGCCGTCTGGAGGCACGTTCCAACACACGAAAATCCGGCTGACATTGTTTCAAGAGGGTGCACGGTAGAGGAGCTAAAGGCCTCAGTATGGTTTGCGGGTCCAAGTTTCTTAGGAGAAAGTGAGGACAAATGGCCATCTGCTGTCGAAATTCAGCTTTCCTCAGAAGAAGCATCACTGGAAAAGAGAAAAACAGTGCTGATCTCTCAAAAATCGGAACCAAATTACTTGCTGGAAGTAATAAACAAATATAGTTCCTACACAAAATTGCTTCGAGTTTTTTCGTATGTTTTAAAATTTGGTAGTCGGCTGCACAATCCAGTAGTGCAACCAAATGGATTTTTAACTGTAGTAGAGTTAAATAATGCCCTTATTCGAATCGTTCACGTCATACAACAGAACTCCTTTGCGGATGAAATCAAGTGCATTCAAACTAATGGGAAAATAAGGGGCTCTATAAAATGGTTGAATCCCTTCCTTCATGAAAAGAATGGCATCCTTTTGTTGAGGTTAGGAGGACGGTTGAAGCATGCAGACATCGCAGAGGAATGCAAGCACCCATTACTGCTTCCAAAGAATAGCAGCTTCGCAAGAACTCTCGTTAGGCATCTCATCTTTCAAATTATCATCCCGGTCCAAAGGCACTTGTGGCACTGTTGAGGCAAAAATTTTGGATAGTCAACGCTAGGGAAGTTGCACGGCAAACTGTGAGAAAATGTCTTCATTGCGTCAGATATCCACCGAAATTGCTTGAACAAGTGATGGGAGACTTACCCTGGGAAAGGTTGACTGCATCGCGTCCTTTCTCTTGTTGCGGGGTTAATTTCTGCGGTCCAGTTTACACCCATTTCAAAATTCGTGGCAACGTACCCTACAAGACATATATAGCAATCTTCGTCTGTTTCGCTTCAAAAGCAGTTCATTTGGAAGCCGTTTCGGATCTTTCGGCCGAAGCCTTCATAGCAGCTTTGAAAAGGATGATAGGTCGGAGAGGTCTTCCAAGAGATATTCACTGCGACAACGCAACTAATTTCGTAGGGGCACAGTCCAAACTGGTTAAATTGCGCAATATGTTGTTCAAGAAATCCTCTCAAGAAACAATAACCAATTTTTGTACCAACACTAGCATAAACTTTCATTTTATACCCCCCAGTTCACCCCACTTTGGTGGGATTTGGGAAGCTGCAGTGAAGGTAGCAAAAGATCACTTATATCGGAGCTTGAGCGGCGCAAAACTAACGTTCGAAGAGTTGTCAACACCGTTGGTGGAAATCGAGGCGGTGATGAATTCAAGGCCAATTACTCCGATGTCTCCCGACCCCAATGACCTTGAAGCTCTTACTCCCGCACATCTACTCATCGGTTCATCATTGAAGGCCGTTCCAGAACCTGCAGTAGAAGTTTCCAACATCAGCTATATCCATAGATGGCGGCGAATAAATGCCGTCAAAAATCACTTTTGGCAAAGATGGTCAGCCAAGTACATCCACGAACTGCAGGGCAGAGCGAAGTGGACATCTCCAAGCCCAAACGTCACCATTGGCAGCCTAGTCATCATTCATGAAGACAACGTTTCCCCTCAAAAATCGCTTATGGGGAGAATTACCAACGTCGTCCAATAAAAAGACGGAAGGGTTCGAGTCGCCCACATTCAAACTCCGAAAGGTAACACCAGACGTCCCATTCATAAACTGGCGCTAATACCGTCTTGAAAGGCAGTGCTTTCAAAGGGGGCGGAATGTTGGGGTAAGGTCACCAATTATTCAAATTTCGCGCCAACTTTGCTATAATTTTTGTAATTTAAATTCACCAAAAATATGTAAATTAAATTCACCAAACTAGATAAATTAAATTCACCAAAATTTGTAAGCTTTTGAATTTTGAATAAACCGTTTTCAAAAGATTGTATTTAAGCCAAGAGAAAATAAAAGCTTGAAGCATTTCATTGTAAATCATCTTGTTGTAAAACTCTGCTCGTTTTTCTTTCTCCATTACTTGACTCAAAAATAGTTGTCAATACGGTTCGCATCGACAGTTACTAGCTGACGGTTTTCGTTACTAACGTTGTCGATATACAGCAAAAGCCGGTACCCTAAGTCTCAACCGGAATCTTCCTACCGCTCAACGTAGAGGTTCTAGGTTGGCGAACGGAAAACGCTCCGTACGTTTCTTTCATGGCGCCCAAAGTGTTCGGTAAAAAACCTTCCCCCAATTGCTTTCGTTAAACAAGAAATTAACACTCTTCAAGCAGTTTAAAAATTTAAAAAAAAAAATCTGAATTTCGGTTTCGGTTTCGGTTTCGTTTTCGGTAATCGCGAGTGCAAGGTGCATTTAAATCAAAGACAACGATATCCAATTCATCTATAATAAATCTACATCATCTAAATACAAGGAACTCAGAGAATCCACAGAATCTACAAGGAAGCAGTAGCAGCAGTAGCGGCAGCAGCAAGGAGAGAGGATTTACAAGTGGGAGATAAGTATAAAAATCCCCACTACAGGTACGTTACAAAGTCTAATTAATCGAATGTTCGTTAACAATAAGCGAACAAAGAACATCATACAAAAGTCCGAGTCAAAAAACAAAAAGGAACTTAGAATCAAAAAACGCACCTTCAATATAATTACGACCTGCATGCATGCAAACACATTTGTAACATAGACATATATTAAAATAATTATTCGCATATATTATATTAATATTGTTACGGGCGCATGTAAAGCCCGACTAGTGAAGGAAGAAGAAGAAAGAGCAAAACGAAAACGTCATATATAGTAGATGGGGAGAGAGTTGTCATCCGTTGTTCTCGATCAGTCACATTTTTGGTGGGTTGTTCTGATTGTCTTTTTTTTTGGACGAGTTGTCCAAGACCATAGATTAAAAATAAAAATCCCATATTTTCTTGAACATCTCTTGTTTTTTTTATTTGTTCTCTTGGTGCCTGGGCAATTGGGCCGGTTGGGAATCAAGAAAAGTGTAACAATTTGGTGTCAGATGTGGGGTCACCGATCGATTCCACAACAGAGTCTAAACCGCGTGGAACCCTCCAAATGGAAGAGAAAATTCAACAGATCTTGGCGAAATTGGATGCCCACTACAAATTTCTTTCCGATCAAGCAACATTAATGGAAATGTTGCAGAATTCAGTTGCAGATGTTAACTCGCGAGTGGAAAAGGTCGAAACTACTCAACAAGAATTATTTAGTACCCGTCTTGAAGAGCTAGCTAACCTCTCTACTCCTATAGACCCAAATGCTGAACCTGCCTTGCATCCGACAGATGAACAAGGAGAGAACTCCAATGAAAAGACCGGACCAGCCTGCAGCTCCACCCATATTCAAGATAATCACAACTTGCCTGCCTCTGGTCACCAACAACAGTCGTACAGAAGGAAGACTTCGGCAACCGACGTGCAAATGGTGGACCAGATTATCATAACTGGGCCGCCTCATCGTGTTCCCGTACAGCCACGCGAATTTGATGGAAGAATACCATGGCGCACTTACCTTCTACACTTCGAGACCGTGGCAAGGGTTAATGATTGGTCAGGGAATTTTAAAGCACTTTACCTTGCCCCTTACTTGAGGGGCACTGTATTGACATTCTATGAGACACTCTCTTCAGATGTTCGAGATGATTTCGTTCGCTTGGATGCAGCTCTTAGGCAAAGGTTTGGAAATGAGTTCGAACAAGCGACAGCACACTCCGAACTGCGTGGACGAATGCAGAGAAACAAGGAGACCTTAAATGAATTGGCTACCGACATTCAACGCTTAGTTTATTTGGCATTTCCTGACTGCCCAGAGCAAGCAAGGAATCGCATCGCTCTGGGACAGTTCATTGACGGAATCTTTGACAGCGATATACAGCAGCGAGTGCGTGACTGTGCCCCCGACACTTTAGAAAGAGCTTTATCTTTAGCCGTGCGTGCCGAAGCCAGTCACGTTGCTACCAGGCACAGCCGTCGACAGATTCGAGTTGCGGAAGTGGACATCCATCAAGCAGTGAACCAGGAGTCAGTCGCATTCTCGGGAAACGGGAATCGGGCAGTTTAAGGGAGCGTAACCTGCCGCGAAAAAACCACAATGCTCCCAAAGTCTTCAACAAACCCAATGTGAAACGAGAGATCGATGTCAAGGGGAAAATAAAGTTCATCCACCGCACAGGATACGGTTTCGTCAGGCGGGATGACAATGAGGAAATAGCATACATACCACGCAGTGAATTAAGTCGAACACCGAACTTGCGTCAGGAAGGATTGGCAGTAATCTTCGATGTCGAAGCTGCTCTCTTGGGACCACGAGCTGTCAACTTACGAATCAGTCCGCAAAATCCATCAAGTACTGAAATTGATCAGTCGATTTATCTATCGGAAAACCAGTACCTGCTGACTCCCGGGGGGCGGAGTTAGTGGGGGACGGGATCGCCTCTCAACCAGAAACCCTGTTCATCCGCTCGACCACCATTCCAAACAATTTGTTTATTCCCGTACGAATCAACGATGCCTCTTGCTTAGGCATCCTTGATACAGGTGCAACCCAGACAATCATTCATCCCCGTGTTCTCAAGAAGATGGATACCAGCCCGGCGATTAGTCCATCGCGCGCAGTTATTCAGACCGCTACAGGAGAGATCGCACCAGTCGAAGGAGTTCTGGAAGTAGTTCTTCAAGTAGGTCAATGCAGTACATTACAGTCCGTCTATGTAGCCATCATCTCGGACGACTGCATCATTGGCCTGGACTTCTTGCAGCAGTTTTCTTGTACTATCAATTTACGAGACAACACGTTGCAACTCAACGAAGAAGTCATCACTTTAAATCGGTCGATTGTCCAGAAGACATTAGCTTGCCAATGTGATATCCATATACCCGCCTTCTCCGATGGTTGGCTTCGGATAGCTACGCCAATCCCAAACGGGGAAACTGTGCTCGTCAAAATAACGTCCCAGATCCCACAGCTTTCGTCGGCCGAATCAGTGTACCAAGTGTTCAACGGTGAAATATTAGTTCGTGTAATAAATACTTCTGCAAGAGAAATTGGGATATCAGAAGACGAGCTAACTGTCCACCTTGAGACCCATCCCAAATTATTCCAATGTCGGCGAATTGAGAGTGCCACAGCCACTGAACTTTCTCAGGATCTGCAGGAGATGATGCAAAGGGCTGCCACTGGCTTGACGTCCGAGGAACAAGAAAGGTTAAAATCTCTAGTTTTCCGAAATAACAATGTCTTTTCAGGCTCCTGTAGTGGCCAAGAGCGCACCACTATCACCAGACATCAGATCGACACAGGTGCGACAGCCCCGATAAAACAACCGCCACGTAGGCTACCCCTTAGCCGAAGAGAAGAGGCTAAACGAATTTTGGAGAAGATGAGGGCACAAAACATCGTCCAGCCGTCTAGTAGTCCTTGGTGTTCTCCCGTCGTCCTCGTCCAAAAGAAAGATGGGTCCCTTCGTTTCTGCGTCGATTATCGAAAACTCAACTGAGCCACAAAAAAGGATTCGTATCCCTTACCGCGAATCGACTTAACTTTAGAAGCACTTGGAGGGTCGGTCTGGTTTGCCACCCTGGACCTACGCTCTGGATATTGGCAGGTGGAAATGGACAGCAAGGACAAAGAAAAGACAGCGTTCTCCATTGGTACCGGTCTTTATGAGTTCAATGTCATGCCGTTTGGCTTGACTAACGCACCTGCCACGTTCCAGCGCCTCATGGATGTGGTATTGGAAGGCCTCCCCTACACTATGTGTTTGGTGTACTTAGATGATGTGATCGTACATGGTAAAACCTTCACCGAACTGCTGCAAAACCTGGAGGTAGTCTTCCTTCGCCTGCGAAACGCTGGTCTTCGCCTATCCCCAAAGAAATGTTGGCTGGGAAGAAAGGAAGTTCGATTCTTGGGTCACATTGTGTCTGGTGCAGGTATTGCCGTTGATCCCGAGAAAGTGTCAGCTGTGCAGAAATGGCCAACCCCGCGGAGCTAAGTGGAAATCCAGTCATTTTTGGGACTCTACGCGTACTACCGCCGCTTCATCCAGGATTTTTCCTCCATTGCTAGACCACTTACAGCACTAACCGAAAAAAGAAGCTGCTTTGATTGGAGCACTGTGTGCGAAGATGCTTTCACCCAGTTGAAACGAAAGTTGATCACCGCCCCCATTCTCGTGCAACCGACAGAAGTCGATGAGTTTATTTTAGACACCGATGCGAGCCAACATGCATGTGGATCTGTTTTATCCCAAATGCAAAACGGTCAGGAAAAGGTCATCGAATATTACAGCAAGACGTTCACCAAACCAGAGAGGAACTATTGCGTTACTCGGAAGGAGCTTTTGGCCATTGTGAAAGCAGTTATCCACTTTCAGCCATATTTGCTAGGGAGACACTTCTCGCTGCGAACGGACCATAGTTCCTTACGCTGGCTTATGAACTTTAAGGAGCCCGAGGGACAGATGGCCCGTTGGTTGGAACGTCTGCAACAGTTCGATTTTACAGTGGAACATCGACCTGGAAGGAAACACCAGAACGCTGACGCTTTATCCCGCCGTCCATGCGATGGAGCTTGTCGGTATTGTTCTCGACTAGACGAACAAGAACGTGTGCTTATTCAGACAACGTCGATTGTAGGAGACATAGCGCAACAGCAAGCAGAAGATGACGATTTATCCGTAGTAAGACGATGGGTGGAGCAAAGGCAACGACCGGCTGTCGACGAAAGCCGTGGTTTCAGTCCGAAACTAAAGTGGGGCATGTTCGAAACGCTAGAGTGCCGCCAGGGAACGCTTTGCAGACGGCTGAACACGGCTAGCGGTGAGTATTACCAAGTTTTAATCCCTATGTCCTTACAGACAGGCACTATGAAGGCGATGCACGATAGTCCAACAGGTGGTCACTTTGGAATACGCAAAACCTTAGCGAAGATAAAACAGCGCTACTATTGGGTCGGCTGTTCCCAAGACGTCGAGCAGTACTGTCAGGCTTGCGTGGTATGTCAAAGGCGAAAAGGCGCGATGCCGAGAACTCGCGCACCATTACAACCCGTTTATGTTGGAGCACCCTTCGAGCGCGTGGCCATCGACATTTTGGGGCCGTTACCAGTTACAACTAAAGGCAACAGGTACGTCCTTGTTTTTTGCGACTACTTTACAAAGTGGCCAGAGGCTATTCCCTTGCCTGACCAGACAGCGGAAAGAGTGTCGGAAGCTCTTATTGTGCATGTCTTCTCACGATTTGGAGTCCCACTCCAATTGCACTCAGACCAAGGAAGAAATTTCGAGTCTGTCGTATTTGCGCAAGTTTTGGAGAGGTTTGGGATAGATAAAACCCGTACGACCGCCCTACATCCACAATCGGACGGAATGGTCGAACGGTTCAACCGTACGTTGCTTAATTACCTCGCGAAATATGTCGCCGAAAATCAGCGGGACTGGGACGACCATTTGCCGTTCCTTCTATTGGCCTACCGCACCGCGGTTCATGAAGCAACCAGACAGACACCTGCATTTCTAACTTTTGGTCGAGAACTTCGTCTACCCTCGGAGCTGTACACTGGTCTCCCTCCAGATCAACCAACTAGCATTTCAAATTACGTAGAGGAACTTTCAAAGAGACTAACGACGGTGTACTCGTTCAATAGAAACCAACTTTTGCAGTACAGTAGGCGAATGAAAGACCGATATGACCTCCGCGCAAAAGCAATACCATTTAAAGACGGCGACAAAGTTTGGTTATACGCCCCGAAGAGGAAGAAAGGGCTCTGCCCCAAACTGCAGAACAACTGGCAGGGACCCTATAAGGTTGACGGCAAGATGGGTGACGTGCTCTACCGGCTAACCAAGGAAGGTGGAAGAAGACCGCTGGTGGTGCATAGAGATCGGTTGGCATTATGCCGATCTGCGGGCAACGCCTAGGTTGAACTAGCCACCTACTCATCCTGACCATCTTCGGAAATATAGTTTCGGCGACTGAGGACAGTCAATCTTCGAATGAGGGAGCCGTGTTACGGGCGCATGTAAAGCCCGACTAGTGAAGGAAGAAGAAGAAAGAGCAAAACGAAAAGGTCATATATAGTAGATGGGGAGAGAGTTGTCATCCGTTGTTCTCGATCAGTCACATTTTTGGTGGGTTGTTCTGATTGTCTTTTTTTTTGGACGAGTTGTCCAAGACCATAGATTAAAAATAAAAATCCCATATTTTCTTGAACACCTCTTGTTTTTTTTATTTGTTCTCTTGGTGCCTGGGCAATTGGGCCGGTTGGGAATCAAGAAAAGTGTAACAATATATTAAATTGAATCAACATATTGCTGCTTTCGAAATTTGAATTAGCTTCGCCCTCAAATCGATTCTTCCGTCATCAGTGTTAGTAGTATAAAGTCATAGTTAGAATCCATAAAAAAGCTTTATGGAAAAATACGTTCCACGTTGTGTACAACTTTAGAATTGCATTCAATCGCTTACAAGCTTTGAAAATGATCATTGCACTTTCGTTTCGCTCGCCTTTCGTAACAATTCGCTAATTTCACTCAAAGGTTTCGTGAATGTCAAATACAAAATATTGGCTATATACATAATTGTCGCTCCATCAAGTTTTCGCTCTACTTTCGCAATTCTTTCATTGCATAGATTACCATTACGCTTAGAACTTTTTCGCTCATCGCAATTTTTTTCGTCGTTGTCGCCGTAGAGGGTGCTGCATCGATCATATGCACTGAAAGAAAGCTTTCAATTTGGATTGTTTATCGAGTGTCTAAAAAACACAAACAACTTCTGTGGAGATTCGCGCCCTTTGTGAGATTAAGTCAAAACTTAAAATAATCAACATTGGATTATAACTTATCGGTTAGATTTTATCTCTAGAATTTATTTCGCCGTAGGAGAAGTAATCATCATCATCGTCGTCGTTTGAAATATAAACAAAAGGGCCAGTGTTGCCATTGCTCCAAATTGATGCGGTTCAGTATTGCCAGTACTTTTTAACCCAACTTGGATTTTGTTCATCTAATCGAATGATAGCTTCTCTTCGATTAGTTAGTTATCGCTTCAATTCATTCATTTTCGTAATTTCTCATACAATCTGTACGAATAGTTAGGATGACAGGTAATTCAACTGAAACACAGCAACTAGCTTCAGCGATCGACGAGTTGAAGCAACAACGCGCAAGTACGAAAGGAAGTATGACTAGGATAAAGAATTACGTAGATACGAAAGCAGAAACGCTCAATGCTACTGAATTAGAATGCCGCCTAGGGATCTTAGAGTCATATTTCAAGCAGGTTTTAGCATATCAGACTCAAATCGAGCGATTGGTACCTACGGATACCAGTCGGGGGGAACTAGAATATTTGTACGTTTCCACAAAAACAAAAATACTTTCGCTTTTGGGAACAGGCAGAGCAGATGTATGAGTGCAGCGGAGATAACCTTTGCAGTTCCGCACTCAGTCAACCATCTACCTAAACTTCGACTACCAAGGTTCGGTGGGAAATATTCGGACTACAAAAATTTTATTAGCTCATTCAAAACACTCGTGGACAATGATCCAAATCTGACTACTATTGAAAAGTTCCATCACTTGCTGACATGTTTGAGCGACCAAGCCCTTAGTACAGTCAAGGCTTTCCAGGTTACTGAAGACAACTATGCAAAGGCGATCGCCACGCTAAAGGAACGTTACGATAACGATTGCCTGATATTCTTAGAATATATTTCCGAATTATTCGAACTACCCAAAGTTCCCAAAGCTTCTGCAGTTTCATTAAGGAGTCTGGTGGACAATATTTCGGCGCTATTTAACTCCTTACAGACACTAGGTTCATTTGAAAACATATGCAATGCCATCATCATACATATTGCCATGTCAAAGGTGGATCCGGAGACACAGTCAAAATGGGATGAGCAGTTGGATTACGAAGCTCTTCCTGAGTGGACGGAATGTGCTAAAGTTTTAAGTAAACGCTGCCAGTACCTCTAAGCGCGGGATAGCAAGCAACTTCGATCGGAGTCGACTCAGAAATCGTCTGCCAAAGCAAAGCCTACATATTTAAATCAACGTCCTAATACTTCATTAGCAGTTAGTCAACGGTCATGCGCCTTTTGTCGGGACGAAAATCATTCAGTTTCCAGTTGTTCAACATTTAATAGACCATCAGCTATGGAACGTTTCTCGAATGTGAAGAAGTTAGGTCTCTGTTTAAATTGTCTAGGAAGGGGCCATAGTGTGTTGACATGTCCTTCATCGTATAGGTGCAAAACCCGTAAGAAGTCACATCACAGCCTCCTGCATAGGCCCCAAGAGTTGGAAAATTCCTCTCGAAGCAAGAATGCGCCATCATCAGCAGCAGTTAACGCTGCATCAGAAAGGGAACAGGTTCCTACCGCTCAGGTTATTTTGGCAACGGCACTCGTGTTAGTCAAGGATTCTTCTGGTGGATTTCAGATAGGCAGGGTTTTGCTTGATTCAGGTTCGCAGGTGAACTTCATAAATGAGAAATTTGCGAAATCACTTTTCTTACAAAAAACAAGAAAGAGTGTGGATATCGTTGGAATAGGAGAAGCTGAAACTAAGATTAGTTTTCAGACTCAAACTACAATCCGATCCAGGTATAACAATTTTGAGGTGTCCTTGGAATTCCTTATTGCTCCATCGATTACTGGATATCAACCGGAAGCAGCGCTAAGCATCTCCGACTGGAACCTTCCCAAAAATCTCGAGCTCGCGGATGAGTATTTCAATCAACCGTCGAAAATTGATTTGTTGCTAGGTGCCGAAGCGTTCTTTGACTTGCTCCAAGTGGGTCAAGTTAAACTTCGTCAGGGACTTCCCTCGCTACAAAAAACATCTTTGGGTTGGATCGTTTCAGGCAGATATAGGACGTCGACAACCAGGAATGAAAAGATATGTGATCTAAGTTCAAAGGAAGACTCTCTTGATCGGTATGTGGAAAGGTTCTGGGAGCTTGAAGAAGTCGTAGGTCACAGTGGACAGAGGAGCAGAAGGAATGTGAAGCTCATTTCAAGGAGAACATCGAAGTGACGTCCAGTGGTCGACTAATGGTCCAGCTTCCCTTTAAGAAGGATCCTTGTTGTTTGGGAGCATCGTACGACATTGCGTTCAGACGATTTTTATCCCTTGAACGTAGATTGTCTAAAAACGCGTCGTTGAAAGCTAAATATACAGCCTTTTTACATGAATATATGTCATTAGGGCACATGTCGCTAGTCGGAAACCCAAACCTGGAAGATCCACATTATTATCTGCCACATCAATGCGTACTTCGGCCAAATAGTACATCAACAAAACTTCGGGTCGTCTTGGATGCATCGTGTTGTACCTCATCGCAAATCTCACTCAACGGGATTCTTATGGTCGGTCCTACAATACAGGATGAACTATTTATAATTTTACTACGCTTTCGCCTGCATAGATACGCACTCACCGCAGACATCGTCAAGATGTATCGGCAAGTTTTGATACACCCAGCGCATCGAAGGTTTCAGTATATCTTGTGGAGGGAAAACGAAAAAACACCTACTCAGACATACCAGCTCAATACAGTCACCTATGGCACATCGTCAGCTCCATTTTTAGCTATTCGCTGTCTGCGTTATTTGAGCGAACAAAACAAGGACACTTTCAAATTGGGTTCTCTCGTCCTTCAGTCTGACTTTTACGTCGATGATCTGTTAACTGGAGCTGATGATATAGATACCGTGATTCAAATACAGAACGAAGTTATTGCAATATTGAAGTCGGCAGGATTTGAGTTAGCCAAATGGAAGAGTAACGAGTCCACAGTTGTAAGAGCAGTGAATGCTGAAAGTAAGCAAATTAGCATGACTGATTCCAATCTTGTCAGTACTTTAGGGATAGCATGGAACCCTCATAGCGACGAGTTTAGTTTTTCATACACACCCAATCGCACATACCCCAAGTATACCAACAGATCTATTCTTTCACTGTCATCTTCACTCTTCGATCCAATGGGCATGCTTAGCCCCATAATTATCAAGGCTAAGATAATTCTACAAAAGTTATGGATTGAAAGGTTAGATTGGGATGCGTCCATTCCACAAACCATCGATACCGAGTGGCGTCAATTTATGGTTGATTTGCATCCTCTAAAGAATATTTCTGTACCCAGATTCGCTCTAATTGCCAATAAGGAGACCTACCAGATCCACGGTTTCACGGATGCCTCTATGCAGGCATATGGTTGTTGCATTTATCTTAGGGCCACTGATAGCTCGGGAGCAGTACAGGTCAAGTAAAGAAAAAACAGCTTCCTCGGCTGGAGCTATGCGCAGCTCATCTATTGTCCAAACTTTTGGCAAAGATTCGAAATATATTCTGTGGAACTCATTCGGAAGTCTACTTGTGGACGGATTCTTCTATCGTACTGCACTGGATCTCAACACACTCTTCCAAACTAAGTACCTTCGTGGGAAATAGAGTAGCCGAAATTCAAGAAGAAACACAGGGTGCCGTCTGGAGGCACGTTCCAACACACGAAAATCCGGCTGACATTGTTTCAAGAGGGTGCACGGTAGAGGAGCTAAAGGCCTCAGTATGGTTTGCGGGTCCAAGTTTCTTAGGAGAAAGTGAGGACAAATGGCCATCTGCTGTCGAAATTCAGCTTTCCTCAGAAGAAGCATCACTGGAAAAGAGAAAAACAGTGCTGATCTCTCAAAAATCGGAACCAAATTACTTGCTGGAAGTAATAAACAAATATAGTTCCTACACAAAATTGCTTCGAGTTTTTTCGTATGTTTTAAAATTTGGTAGTCGGCTGCACAATCCAGTAGTGCAACCAAATGGATTTTTAACTGTAGTAGAGTTAAATAATGCCCTTATTCGAATCGTTCACGTCATACAACAGAACTCCTTTGCGGATGAAATCAAGTGAATTCAAACTAATGGGAAAATAAGGGGCTCTATAAAATGGTTGAATCCCTTCCTTCATGAAAAGAATGGCATCCTTTTGTTGAGGGTAGGAGGACGGTTGAAGCATGCAGACATCGCAGAGGAATGCAAGCACCCATTACTGCTTCCAAAGAATAGCAGCTTCGCAAGAACTCTCGTTAGGCATCTCATCTTTCAAATTATCATCCCGGTCCAAAGGCACTTGTGGCACTGTTGAGGCAAAAATTTTGGATAGTCAACGCTAGGGAAGTTGCACGGCAAACTGTGAGAAAATGTCTTCATTGCGTCAGATATCCACCGAAATTGCTTGAACAAGTGATGGGAGACTTACCCCGGGAAAGGTTGACTGCATCGCGTCCTTTCTCTTGTTGCGGGGTTGATTTCTGCGGTCCAGTTTACACCCATTTCAAAATTCGTGGCAACGTACCCTACAAGACATATATAGCAATCTTCGTCTGTTTCGCTTCAAAAGCAGTTCATTTGGAAGCCGTTTCGGATCTTTCGGCCGAAGCCTTCATAGCAGCTTTGAAAAGGATGATAGGTCGGAGAGGTCTTCCAAGAGATATTCACTGCGACAACGCAACTAATTTCGTAGGGGCACAGTCCAAACTGGTTAAATTGCGCAATATGTTGTTCAAGAAATCCTCTCAAGAAACAATAACCAATTTTTGTACCAACACTAGCATAAACTTTCATTTTATACCCCCCAGTTCACCCCACTTTGGTGGGATTTGGGAAGCTGCAGTGAAGGTAGCAAAAGATCACTTATATCGGAGCTTGAGCGGCGCAAAACTAACGTTCGAAGAGTTGTCAACACCGTTGGTGGAAATCGAGGCGGTGATGAATTCAAGGCCAATTACTCCGATGTCTTCCGACCCCAATGACCTTGAAGCTCTTACTCCCGCACATCTACTCATCGGTTCGTCATTGAAGGCCGTTCCAGAACCTGCAGTAGAAGTTTCCAACATCAGCTATATCCATAGATGGCGGCGAATAAATGCCGTCAAAAATCACTTTTGGCAAAGATGGTCAGCCAAGTACATCCACGAATTGCAGGGCAGAGCGAAGTGGACATCTCCAAGCCCAAACGTCACCATTGGCAGCCTAGTCATCATCCATGAAGACACCGTTTCCCCTCAAAAATCGCTTATGGGGAGAATTACCAACGTCGTCAAAGGAAAAGACGGAAGGGTTCGAGTCGCTGACATTCAAACTCCGAAAGGTAACACCAGACGTCCCATTCATAAACTGGCGCTAATACCGTCTTGAAAGGCAGTGCTTTCAAAGGGGGCGGAATGTTGGGGTAAGGTCACCAATTATTCAAATTTCGCGCCAACTTTGCTATAATTTTTGTAATTTAAATTCACCAAAAATATGTAAATTAAATTCACCAAACTAGATAAATTAAATTCACCAAAATTTGTAAGCTTTTGAATTTTGAATAAACCGTTTTCAAAAGATTGTATTTAAGCCAAGAGAAAATAAAAGCTTGAAGCATTTCATTGTAAATCATCTTGTTGTAAAACTCTGCTCGTTTTTCTTTCTCCATTACTCGACTCAAAAATAGTTGTCAATACGGTTCGCATCGACAGTTACTAGCTGACGGTTTTCGTTACTAACGTTGTCGATATACAGCAAAAGCCGGTACCCTAAGTCTCCACCGGAATCTTCCTACCGCTCAACGTAGAGGTTCTAGGTTGGCGAACGGAAAACGCTTCGTACGTTTCTTTCAATACCCAAATCATGCAAATAAGACGATCAGAATCAACATTCTTACAGTCAAACACAACATTTTAGACCACGATATCAAAGACGTAATAACTGCAATGGCCACAACAACCGACAAAGATCAAGAAAGGAATCAGATTGTAAACAGTTACCAAAGCCAGCACAGGTATAATCAAGTCAGTTTCCGAATTAACAACAGCAGTACACACCAAGCGAATACTCCACAACAGAATTCCAATGGTAGAGACAGAGGTAGGATCAATTCAATTAGATACACCAACAACAGAAGAATAAACATTCTACATGAACAGGGAAACGAGATAGGTCCGGAGAGACACAGACACTCCCCGGAAGACCGAGACTAAACATATACAAAATCTCGGATAACCTAATGAACTATGTATCAATGCAAGCATTGAATCTAAAAAGAAATAAAACATTTTTAATTGACACAGGAGCTGACAAATCAATAATAAAAGAAGACGACATAAATAAAGACTTTTTGAGTAACGAGAAATGTAGACTAATTGGTAAAACCAGTGAAGAGGTTGACACATTAGGCAAGGTATACCTGAAACTAAAAATTTCAAGTCACGAAATAACACATAAATTCGACGTAGTTAACGGAGATTTCCTAATAGCAACAGATGGCATATTAGGTAGAGATGTTCTTTTAAAGTATATGTGCAGAATAGACTACGAAACATACACCCTTACAATCAGCATCCAAGAAGAATAAATAACATTACCTATAGCATCAAAATCTTTGAATATGTTCAGAATACCACCGAGAACAGAAGCAATATATCCAACAAATTTGACACTGTCAGAAGATAGCGTGATTTTAAACAGTGAATTAGAAATAGGCATATTTGTTAGCAACTCTATAGTATCCGCAAATGGTATATGTCACGTAAAAATACTAAATACAAACGATTACGAAGTAGTTATAAAAGACACAAGCCTAGAAGTAGAACCTTTGAGAAACTTCACTATTCTGAAAGATAAATAACGTCAAAGCAAAGATACAAAGAGATTACAAAAACTATTAGAAAAATTAGAAATCGAAAGCACAGACCCTGAAATCAGACATTCATTAACACAAATATTTAAAGAATACCATAACATTTTCCATTTAGACAACGAACCCTTATCAACAAACAATTTAAATAATATTCCTAAAAACTGACAGCCACAGACAACAGTCCAATAAATACAAAAAACTATAGACTACCACAGACACAACACACAGAGATAAGAGGCCAAGTACAGAAACTACTTCAAAGTGACATAGTAGAACCTTCAGCTAGCCCGTACAACTCACCACTGCTATTAGTACCAAAAAGGAGCGAAGGCGGAATAAAGAAATGGAGACTAGTAGTAGATTTCCATAAGCTAAATGACAAAATAGTAAACGACAAATTCCCATTAACTAGAATCGAGGACGTATTGGATAGACTAGGTAGAGCCAAATACTTCTCCACACTCGACATGACTAGTTCTTTTCACCAGATACCACTAGAACAAGAATCAAGACCAATGACAGCATTTTTGACACAGGATGGTCACTATCAGTTCACGAGACTACCATTCGGTCTTAAAATATCATCCAACAGTTTCCAAAGAATGCTAACAATAGCATTAAGCGGTTTGGAAGCAGAAGCATTCCTTTATGTGGACGATATTATAGTTTTTGGATGTAGTATGAACCATCAAAAACAAAACCTAAGAAAAGTATTCGATAGACTAGAGAAATACAACCTAAAACTGAATGCTAGCAAATATCATTTTCTTAAGTCTGAAATAGTATACCTGGACCATTTAATAATAATACAGTGTTATAGTAAATTATACAGTACCCAAAAATGCAGATGAGGTTAGGAGATTTATAGTATTTTGCAAATACTACAGAAGATTCATCCGGAACTTCGCAGGCATAGCTGAAAGTCTAAACTTTTTACTAAAGAAAGGCCAACCATTCAATTGGTCAGAAGAGTGTGGAAAAGCTTTCAGCACTTTAAAAAAATGTATAGTAGAACCACCAGTGCTACAATATCCAAATTTCTCCAAATCATTCATATTAACGACAGACGCATCAGACTTTGCTCTAGGAGCAGTACTCTCAAAATGAGCAATAGGACACGTCCTTCCGTTATCATATGCAAGCAAATCGTTACAAAAGTATGACATAAACAAACCAATAATCGAAAAGAACTACTTCCTATACACTGGGGAATAAACTTTTTTAAACAATATTTATATGGGAGGAAGTATATCGTAGTTTCCGACCACAGACCGTTAGTTTCTCTATTTTCTCATAAAAATCCTTTTTTTAAACTAACTAGAATCAGAATGGACTTATCTGATTATGATTTTGAAATCATTTATAAAAAGGGAACAATGAATACGAATGCCGATGCGCTTTCGAGGATAAAAATCGATAGCGACATTTTGAAATCCATGGTGCCAAAGCAGAGTGATGATTGTGACTCCAAGGAGCGAATGATGGCAATAACAAGGGGCATGACAGCAAGAACTGTCATTAATGAAAATAAAGGAATGGAGAACGACATATCTCAACAGAAGACTGGTCACCTTTACATATGGGAATGTACATCCTTATCTGGCGTCAGAAAAATTAGGAAGTTGAAGTTCATATTAACGAAATATAAAAGGCCTAAAATTTAAATATACGAAAATGAGGTTATAGTAAAATGCAGCCATAATCTAGCGAAACTAGTTTCGACCCTAGAGAAGCTGACATCTAAATTGAAGCGCGCACAAATTAATGAAGTAGCTCCGAGCGAAAAAACACACTGAGCACATTTTCACCTCAGTGGATTCGTCAATAAGCAGAATTGCCGCATTTAGGCGAATGATAATCCAAGAGTGATTGTCGAAAAACCAATGCACCCACAAAGAGTGACTATTTGGTGCGGTTTATGGGCTGGCGGCATCATCGGGCCGTATTTTTTCCAAAATGAGGCCGGTCAGGCAGTTACTGTGAATGGTGTTCGCTATCGTGAGATGATAACGAACTTTTTATGGCCCGAATTGGAAGATATGGATGTGAACAATATGTGGTTTCAACAGGATGGTGCCACTTGCCACACAGCTAACGAAACAATGGCTCTTTTGCGCGACAAATTCAATGACCGTGTTATCTCACGTGGTGACGATGTCAATTGGCCGCCAAGATCATGTGATTTGACACCGTTGGACTTCTTTCTTTGGGGTTATTTGAAAGAAAAGGTGTACGTCGATAAGCCAGCAACAATTCAAGACCTAAACCAATGCACCCACAAAGCTACTGTGACTGTTTGGTGCGGTTTATGGGCTGGCGGCATCATCGGGCCGTATTTTTTCCAAAATGAGGCCGGTCAAGCAGTTACTGTGAATGGTGTTCGCTATCGTGAGATGATAACGAACTTTTTATGGCCCGAATTGGAAGATATGGATGTGGACGATATGTGGTTTCAACAGGATAGTGCCACTTGTCACACAGCTAACGAAATAATGGCTCTTTTACGCGACAAATTCAATGGCCGTGTTATCTCACGTGGTGGCGATGTCAATTGGCCGCCAAGATCATGTGATTTGACACCGTTGGACTTCTTTCTTTGGGGTTATTTGAAAGAAAAGGTGTACGTCGATAAGCCAGCAACAATTCAAGAGCTAAAGGATGAGATAATTCGGCACATTAACGGCATAGAACCTCAATTATGCCATCAATTTGGACCATCGGATGGAGGTGTGCCGCCGAGGTCGCGGCGACCATTTGGCCGATATTTTGTTCCATAGATAATTGGACCATACCAATATTATCATAATAAAAAGAAATGACAGTAATTTCCTAAATAATTTGTGTTTTATTCAAAATCAACATCGACCCTTAAAACTTAACCACCCTTTACATGTCGAAGAATTTAAGAATATGTATAATGGACTGCAGTCAATGAATGAAGAATACTAGCCTTTGAAAATATTAATGTACAAGGACCCAAAGAAAATAGATGATAATAAAGAAAGAATGGCAATTATAGAGGAATTTCACAATTCACCAAACGGAGGACATTTAGGTATACGAAAGGCAATGAAAAAGCTCAAACAAAGATACATTTGGAAAAATATGAGACAAAGAAATTTGTAAATACTTGTGAAACATGTGCCAAAAACAAGTAAACAAGCCATATAAAAGAGGAAACGGTAATAACAGACACACCATGTACTAGTCTTGAAACAGTACCAATAGACACGGTTGGACCTCTTAGAATATCTGAAATGTTATGAGATATTCACCACTACACCAAATTAACTTGGAAGAGAAAATTAAAATTAATCGAGTACCACAATTAAAACACGTCTTTTCTCGGTTAGATCTTCTATAATTATGTGAACTTTCAATAAAGAATTTGACAGATTGAATTCTTGTGATTGACATATTTTTCTGTTCCGAATTTGAAGCCTTTAACACATTTAGTCTGTGGCAATGTAGTGTGATGAAATCATTATGTTCTTGATTCAGTATTTATTATTATTATTATTATTATTCTATATTAAACATCTTCCCCGGCCGTGAACAAAGTTTGCAATGTAACTTGGCCCTCAACATCTGCAAATAATTCGCCGCTTTCCTGCTGAAGTTTGATTTTTCGCCTTCGCCTTTCTTCTTTGTCTATCATTGGCGGCCATTGTCGTTGTTATTACTGCAGTTGTTGTTTTTCCTTTTGCCGAACCGGTGTCATGTGTAGTGCTATTTGTTTTGAAAATAAACATAAATAATTTAAATTAGTTTGTGCTGTGTAGATTGATCAGGTGAGTGATGTTAAAGTCTTATTAATTTATAAAAATTATTTTTGTTTATTTTTATTATTGATAATTGAAAGCCTGTTTTTGTCTACGTTGACTTCCAATATGGAGTTGATTTCGTGTCCCTTGTTGTTGTTGCGCGAGTGTACTGCGCTTCTGAATGAACATAGCTTGCCCATTAATGTCGTTTGTTTTGCTTGATCGGAACTTTCGGGTATATGAGCTTTTCCTATTGTGTAGACAAAGTTACCGTGATGTGTTGTGTTGTGCCCCTAAGATAATTCGTGTGCAGCACCATGTACCTGGAGAAGAAAATCTTGAAAAGTGCATTAATGAAAAAATGTTTTTTTTTTTTTTGATAGTGAGAAAATATAAGTGCTTGCAAAAAAAATAAACAACACGGCCGCGCGTTTGACTGTGTTAGTGTTCTTCGGTACGCGCGGTTTGTTTACAAATATGTACTGTGATCTGTGCGATGGCTACACATGCGTGCATAACCTATATTCGATTGACTGTGTGGTATGCTTTGTTGATTGGCATAATTACAAAGCATTGCTATTAGTGTGATGTGCAATACGAGTGTGTGTATTGATAGTTGAGAAAATATATGGCCTGAGAGTGAGTGCAAGATTCTGTATGCGGTTTACTCTTATTTAATTATCCCTATTATAATTTATTTAGTTTAGTGATTGTGTAGATTTGTGTAGCTTTATTTTAATTTTCATTATGGATATATGTTGATTAAAATAAATGATTTTGAAGCATTATACTTGTTTTTTTTTAAATTATTAACTGTTGTACTTGTATATGGGTTTTTCTTCAAAAACCATTCCGGTAAGGTGAGTGTTGTATTGAGTGTTGTATTTGCCGTCGGCATCTTTCATATTTTATGTAGAAGAAGAGGAAAAAAAAATTAATTTGTAAATGATGTCTGAATGTTAATTAACGTCCTGCACCTCCTTCATACGGGTCGTTAGAGGGAAGTAAACATTTTTTAGTGATCGGTCATTTTACTTCTCCGTTCGGTGTTTTCAGGGTGATGACCCTAATCAAATTGTCTGTCTCTGGATGCGTGTGGACGACGCGTGCTAAGCTCCACTTTGCTGGTGGTAATTAATCATTATTGATCAGAACTAAATCTCCTACCTTGGGCTGATGCTCAATTTTAAGCCACTTTGGACGCTGTTGAAGTCGTGTCAGGTATTCTGATTTCCACTGCTTCCAGAATAATTGTTGTAACCTTTGTATGCGCTGCCATCGTTGTAAGTATCCAACTTTGGTCTCCGCTAAGTCAGTTTGAGGGATGGTGTTTAGAGCTAGACCGATGAGGAAGTGTCCAGGAGTGAGTGCTGCAAAGTCGTGAGGATTATCACTCATTGGACATAGAGGTCTCGAATTTAAACAGGCTTCTACTTGATGTAGAAACGTGGTGAGCTCCTCAAATGTATATGTCTCAGTGCCGATGATCCTTTTGAGGTGGTATTTTACAGATTTTACTCCAGCTTCCCAAAGTCCGCCAAAGTGAGGGGAAGCAGGAGGAATAAAATGCCACTGGATACCTTCCTTGGAGATCGTTTCTGCAACATCCTTCCAATCGAACTTGGCTTCATCGAACAACTTCTTCAATTCTTTGTTGGCTCCCACGAAGTTTGTCGCATTGTCGCTGAACATATTCGAACATAGTCCCCTTCTTGCTGTGAATCGTCGTAGGGCTGCAATAAAGGCTTGGGTGGTTAAATCGCTTACAAGTTCTATATGTATGGCCTCGGTAGCCAAACACACAAAAATGGCAAAATATGCTTTATAGGTTTTGGAGCCTCGACCTTTCCACGACTTCACATCAATTGGCCCTGCATCATCTACACCGGCATGAATGAAAGGTTGAGATACGCGGACCCTTGGAGCTGGTAGGTTACCCATAAGTTGTTGCGACGGTTTCGCTCGGTACCGAAAACAGATGGTACAGTTATGGATAAAGCTCTTAACGCAGTTTTTGAAATTCAGGATCCAATATCTATTACGTAAATACGCTGTGGTTTGTTGTAGCCCCCCATGCAACGTTCTCAGATGAGCATCCGCTATCAAAAGCTTTGTAAAGTGGTGATTTCCTTTAAGTATGATCGGATGTCGTTGGTCGAATGGAAGCTCCGCATGTTGCAACCTACCTCCGACTCGCAAGATACCATCGGAGTCAGTGAAAAGGCAAAGAGAGCTCGGAGCTTTGACCTTTGGATCTGGAGTGAACATATCTGATTGGACGAGTTTTATTATTAACAGAGTGGCAGAATGGAGTTCAGCTGCAGAGAGTAAGTTTAAATTCCAATGTGGGTTTTAATAGACCATTTTTCCTCGTCTGTAACTATGCTCGTCGGCTGATGTGGACATTGAAATTCCCAGGATTCGCGCAAAAAGTCTGGACCATTCCACCAAAGGTTGTTTGCTTGTAAAGCAGAGGGCATTATTCCCCTAGATGCTATATCTGCAGGATTCAGATCACTAGGAATATGTTTCCAACTGTCTGGTTTAACAAGTCGCTGTATTTCTGCTACCCTGCTATTTACAAAGGTGACCCACTTGGTTGGAGGAGCAGCGATCCACGATAACGTGATGGTTGAGTCGGTCCACGCATACTGCTTCACGTCTGGTAACCCTAAAACCCTTGATGTGTAGTCCAGTAGTGTTGCAAGAGTCACGGCTGCACAGAGTCGAGTCGTGGTAGCGTCTGGGTTTTTACTGGAGCGACTCTGGTCTTGGATAGAAGCAGCTGTACGTGGATGTTGTTGTGAGAATCGAGAACTCGAAGATAAATCGCTGCATCGTATGCCTGCTCCGACGGGTCACTGAAGCCGTGCAATTCAATACCTTTATGGGTGTCGTGCGTGTGGATCCAACGAGGGATGCGAATCTTCTCAAGTTGCGGCAAAACTTCCCGAAAAGCCTTCCACTCTTTATTCAAATCCAACGAAATAGGCTCGTCCCACTTCAGCTTGCTGCGCCACAATTTCTGCACTATGATTTTTCCCTTTATGATACAGGGCGAGATCCATCCAAGAGGATCAAAGAGCTTGGCAATGGTGGAGAGAATCGTCCTTTTCGTTGGTTCAGCAGCGTCGGCTTGAATGTTCTGAAAAGAGAGACTATCTTCTACTGGAAACCACTTTATTCCTAAAGCTTTAATATGATCTGACGTATCTAAAGGCAGAGAAAAATCAACTACCCGTTGTTCTAAAGGTATCTGATCTAAAATCTCGTTCGAGTTACTGGCCCATTTTCGCAAATTGAACCCTCCCGACGCCAACAAACTGTTGACTTGATGACGCCTAAGCAATGCTTCTTCAACAGTCCCAGCTCCAGCAAACAGATCATCAACGTAAATATCTTCCCTCACCATACGTGCGCCAAGAGGATATTTATGTTCTCCATCAACAGCCAATTGGTTAAGTGATCAAATGGCGAGGTATGGTGAACAAGTTGTGCCGAACGTAACCGTTTGAAGACGATACACCTTGATCGGTTCGGTATTACAGTTACGCCAGACTATCAGCTGATAATAACACGGATTTGCCGATACATTTTTTCGATGTCTGCTGTGAAGGTATATTTGTGTCTTCTCCACCTCAGAACAATGTCAATGATATCCGTTTGTGTTTTAGGTCCTGCCATCAGATGCTGATTCAGCGAAGCCCCGTACGTAGTTTTGGCCGCAGCATCAAAGACGACCCGAAGTTTTGTTGTTGAACTGGACGCCTTGAATAGCGCATGGTGTGGTACGAAGTAGTGATGAGGAGTCCTGAGTACTTCTTCCTTACTGACCTCAACTTCTGTCGTCTGTCCCAATTGTAAGTATTCATTTAGACATTTTTTGTTCTCTATGTGTAGTGTGGGGTTGAACTGAAACCGTCGTTCCAGCTGAGCAAACCTACGCAAGGCTCCTTCCTTCGAGGATCCAAGCCCAGGTTTGCTCCCTTCCTTAGATGGCAAAGATACCTCGTATCGTCCGATTTTCAACCTTTTCGTCGTTGCTTTGAAGAAGTCCTCGCATGCCTTGTCTTCATAGGTTTGGTGGGCCTAAAAAGGTGCCTCTTCCATCTCCCAGAATCTTTGCAATTGTCGGCCGACATCAAGCACTTGAAGGAAGTTCCTGATTCTTCTATTTGATTGATGCACTTTGCCCATCAAAATCCACCCAAATGACGTGTTTTGAGCAATTGGTGTCATACTTCATCACCGCGAATGACTTCAGGGAGTACCACCTCGGAATAAACGTTGTTTCCTAAAAGTAGATCGACTTCAGCGGGTTTATAATACGTCGGGTCAGCCAAAGTCAATCCGTCGATGTGATTCCATTGCTTTGGTACCAGTTCATTGGCCGGAAGAAGCCCAGTCAGCGATTTAAATATTAACGCTCGGGTGCTGGTCTCATAACCCGAGTGTAGCGACCCAAGAGTAAGGTCAACGTAGCTATGACACGCTCCGCTGCTGACCTTCCCCAGCCCTGACACCTCGACGAAAGTGTGTTTGCCCTTTAAGCCCAAACGCTTGACTGCTCCAACGGTAATGAATGTGGCTTCTGATCCTGGATCTATCAAACCTCGAAGTATGATATCTACTCCTGCAAAGGTTCTGATTTTTACTAATACAGTTGCTAGTAAAACGTCTATATTAGAATTTTGTATAGTGTGGAAGTTGCTGACTTGATGGGTAGCTTGGAAAGGTGTCGCGTTTACATTTATATTAGATAAATGCGATTGTGTGGGTGTGTGTGTGTGTTGGGTGGTGGTGAACGAACTAGGCGCTGTATGTGCTGTGTAGTGTTGCGTATTTGGTGTGTGTGAACTGAATTGTGTGTGTGAAGGGGGCTTAGCATGCAGGAGAGAATGGTGAAGTTGTTGACAAAAGTAGCATCGAACTCTGCTTGGACATTGTTGGGTTGCGTGACTGTATGCTAAACAGTTTTCACATACACCGATTTTGTTCACTACACCCCTGCGTGAAGTGATGTCCAATTTTAAAAATCGGTTGCAGGTCCGAAGTGAGTGAGCTCCCTTATTGCACACTTTGCAGCTAAATTGATTCTTTTGGTTTTGTTTCAAGTGGAGCACTTTTGTTTTTGCCAATGGTGCCCTACAGATCTTGCTGGATCCTGTGTCTTGCGGTTGGCCAACTGCCTCCAATGTACGAAACCTAGCTTCTGGAAACTCAGAAAAAACCTTAAATTTGGGTAGCTCTTTATCTGTCCCTAGCTTTTCTTCCCAAAGTTGTTGGGTTATTGTGGGGAGTTTTTTAACTAGGCAGAAAATCAGAATAACATCCCAGTGTTCCACCGGTACACTGAGATTATTTAATGCGTGTCGACATTCCACTGATGTGTCTAACAGGTTTTTCAGACATGAAGCAGTCTGGTGGATAACGATTTCCTGACCAAAAAAAATGTTCAGCTGCGCATTGACAAGGACACGTTTATGGTCGTAGCGTGATGTGAGAATGTCCCACGCTGGCTTATAATTTCCATTGTCAATGGCCAAATGCTGTAGGAGACGCTCAGCCTCACCCCCCAAACTGGATTTTAAATAATGCAATTTCTCAACCTCTGATAATGCCTTATTAGCATGTATCAATGAGACAAAAAGATCATGAAAGGATCTCCAGGACTGGTATTCTCCCGTAAAAACTGGCAGATCTATTTTTGGAAGACGAATAATGTTCTTATCGCTACAAGTACTTATCATAGCACTTACCGGAGCTTCAACAATTGGTTGAACTTTATCCAGACTGTCCAAAAGTGCTGTTTTATAGTCCAGGTAAATTTCCTTGATGCTGCCGAAAACTTCTTCCAATTCTTCTTCTTCCTTTTCAGTTTTGGCCAGGGATATTCCATCGACGTTGTGTTGGGTGCTTGCTTTAAAATTTTCCTCCAGCACGGAAATCCTATTGGAGATCTAATTTTTTGTTCTCTCCTTTGGTTATCGCTTTCCGAAATTTTCCATATCCTTGGTTATCTGCTTTAGTAAATTCCTTTGCAGCTTTAGAGCAGTGCTCATGTTTGCGGAATAACAAAAAATACTCGTAAGAGAAAAAAAAATAAAATTGGGGTGTATTTCAACTTACTTATCTACGTATAAAATTGCCTTTCGCAAAAATTGTAGTTAACAATGGAAGCAGAATCGTTTATGCTCCGTAATTCGATGGACTTAACAGTCTACTGCACAGTTGTAGCGGATATCCCAACGGAGCCTTTGCGGTATCAACGAACTGAACGGTGGATGTACCGTAAAAATATCGCCGCAACGAATCGCCGCAACGAAAATTATCCAGCGATGAATGAATTGCAATAATTTAAATTGCAGAATATTTGCAGTCTAATATTTCAAAAATTGCACGACCCGAGTAACCGTTTGGCACTTAAAGAAAAACTCACTGGTAAAATTTTGTTTTTATGTCTTAATTATTCATTAAAGTTTTAATTTCTTTTCTCAGTTCACACACTGATTAAAAACTATTAATCAAATGAAGGATCGAAGGACCATGAAATGTTATGAGATATTCACCACTACACCAAATTGACTTGGAAGAGAAAATTAAAATTAATCGAGTACCACAATTAAAACACGTCTTTTCTCGGTTAGATCTTTTATAATTATGTGAACTTTCAATAAAGAATTTGACAGATTGATTTATTGTGATTGACATATTTCTTCTGTTCTGAATTTGAAGTCTTTAACACATTTAGTCTGTGGCAATGTAGTATGACGAAATCATTATGTTCTTGATTCAGTATTTATTATTATTATTATTATTATTCTACATTAAACAATATCAAACGGTCACAGATATATACTAACGATGCAATGTGAGTTAACCAAATATGTTATTCCACACCCTATCGAAACCAAAGACGCAAAGACAATTGCTAAAACACTTGTCGAACAATTTATTTTAAAATATGGTTGCTTCAAAATACTTAAGTCAGATAACGGAACTGAATTCAAAAATGAGTTAATGAAGAATATATGCGAAATGTTGAAAATCAGAACAATTTACTCAGCCCCATATCATCATCAAAGTATAGGCTCATTAGAAAGAAACCATAGAGTTCTAAATAAATTACTTTTAAATTTCACTGAAGACTACGAATGGGACGTTTGGGTACCATATTGAGCATTTGAAGTATGAAATAGAAAAAACACAAAACATGATTAAAAACGTAAGGAATAAAAGAAAATTAGAATACGATAAAAATACAAATGTTTCAGTTTTTAAACTACGAGATTTAGTGTTTGTTAAGTTAGAAAATAGGAAAAAATTACAAAGTCCTTATCACAGATCATACAAAATAATTGAAACAGACAATGTAAATTCAATAACAGACATAAATGGAGAATGCAAGAGGTTTATAGAGGAAATATAATATATAATATTAAATTACATATATACAATACATACTAACTACTTAAACCAGTAATACTCGTACATGGTGGTAAAAAATGATAATCAAGTAGGTTCTTACAAATTTTACATTAGAAATTAATCAAGATTTATTAAATACAAGCATAATACATAAATATGTAGATAAGATCCACGCAATAATATAATCAGCAACTTAAGAACCCCTAATGTAAAGCAATTCCAAAGCATATCGATACAGAGAAGTCTTGCAAAATTATTCTTCAAATAATTTTTCGCTTAAGGGTGAGCGTGTAGTGTACCCACCAAAACAAAGAATCCAAGAACACACATTGTATAAATTATATATATATATCATATCACATTAAAGTCAACGATCACAAAACAAAAACACTTGACGGCACACGCCAAAGTGCTGACACATAAGAGAGGCAAAAATACTTTGATAGTAGTCATAAGTGATGCACTATGTCGCAGTGCATAAAGCTGACCTCGTGCCATTTGAGAAATTTCTGACTCTTTGTGTGATCGATACAATGTGTAGTAAGTGTTTGGGGAATAGAAATATATCTATTTAGGTCATGACTAGGAAGCCGAAATATGATGGCAGGCGACCCACTAGATATCGATGTGCATTGGGAATGCTGGTGGGGAATTAGTATATAAGGATCGATTTTTTTTTATAATAAATCCGATTCAACTTGACTTTCAAAAAGTGTTTCTCATTCTGGCTTTTAGCCCTACTAGTCGAAGTAGAACTCTGGCAGATATTGTGGCGTTTACGCCCTGCCTTTAGGAAAATATTATACCCTGTACGGGGTACTTCCACATCAGACTTATACGCTATCGCATCATCCCTCAAACCGAAGTCTGTATAAAGAAACCACATCCAAATTCCTCATACTCATTCTATAAATAGACCCAAGTCACAATACTGAAATTCATGACCAGATATGGACATAAAATCAGTACCCAAGCCGAATGCGATAAGACACGAAATTCATGACCAGATACGAGTATGGACATAAAACCAGTACCCAAGCTGAATGCGATAAAGACACGAAATTCATAACCATATATGGACATAAAATCAGCACCCAAGCCGAATGCGATAAAGGCACTATCAGCACCCAACCGGAATGTGATAAAGACACTGAAATTCATGATCACATGTGGACATAAAGTCAGCACCCAAGCCGAATGCGGTAAAAACTATAAAAAAGAGCTTCGGCACATCCAAGCATATCCAGTCTCCTCCAGAAACTCAACTGTGTCACTTTGTAAACTAGTAATAAATTAACTATTTAACTCGGTGTTAAAAAAAACATTATTTAAAATAAGACTTAAAACTAATTTACAAAGTGACACAGTTGAGTTTCTGGAGGAGACTGGACATGCTTGGATGTGGCGAATTGGAAAGCCAATTTTGTTCGATTGAAAGAAGCTTTTCATGACAATTCTACTCAATTATTAGAGCTTCAATTTTTTGCTGAAGAAAGTGAAGACTTAACTATTTTATTTAGATACCCAGGGATCAAACATGTTCTCTTTATAGATACAATAACACACCTTTACCGTCCTCTGGTGCTGTGGAAAGATTGTTTTCCTGTGCGACTATGTTCAACTTGGAGAAATCGCATAGGCTATCAGACCAGATGTTTGAAAAGCGAGTAGTATTAAAAGAAAACTTAAATTTTGAGAGAATCGAAAAGAAATATAATTAAATTAAGTGAAAGTAATCAATTTTACATACAAAAACATGATTTTATTAATTTTTTCTTTTTTTGTTTTGTCAATTTTAATTGCTTTTAACAATTAACAATTAAATATTTCACTTGCCGAAACCACAATTAACAATTGAATTTTCAATCATGCAATTAATAATTAAATTAATAGTTGATTGTCAAAAATTAATTGCAATTAAATTTTGCCCAACACTGGTTACAGTAAGCTTCTACAGACTACAAGGCGTTATGGCAACAATTGAACAAATTACAAACGTATTGGAGGACAAATTGAGGAATCTGGTCAATAGAAACTAATATATATCGCCACGTAATCTGACGTAGAACGAGACAGACTGTTTTCCCCGATTTCTTTAATTATCTTAAAAGTATGGTATCATACTACTCTTTGAAACCTACATAGAAGAAAAATATTTTGAAAAAATTCAACAAAATTGTCTCTGTGTATATGTGGTGAACACACATAAAAGAAAAACGGTCGCACATAAAAACACTGCAACGAAAATCAATGTAACTGTCGCAGTTTGTTACACAAAAAAAACACATCGCGTGAGCGACACCGTAAGTCCGTAAACCATCCGATCTTACATCAGCAATGCTAGCAGTTATCAGCAACCAGTCTTCAGCCGGCAGTCATTCGCTTCGCATCGCCTCGCGCTTACCATTTATTTAAATTCTGTACCTATTATTCCTATTAAAATATAAAACATAAAAAATAGTTGGTGCCGCCTTTTATTTCCACTGGCCACACGCACCACATTGGTGACCCCGAATTTTTTTCTTAAAAATAGTTGTTTTTTTTTTTTTGTCACGCGTTTGCCAATTAACTGTTCCGATGCCCGACTCAACGACTACGCAGAGCGAACCCACGCCACGTGTCAACATCGATCAGGCCACTCGCCGTCTACCGTTTGACATCAAAGCGCCTCCTTTCAGCCCCGAAAGACCAGCGCTATGGTTTGCCCAGCTAGAAGCACAATTTACTAATTGTGGCATGATCGAACAACGTGACAAATTCTACCGCACTATACCACTAATCGACACGCGCTCCGCTGCAGAGGTGGAAGATATCATCATTAATCCGCCAGAAGACACCCCATACCAAACTCTGAGAAGCACACTGATTTCCCGTTTCTCAAAATCCAAAGAAGCGAAAATCATTCAGCTCTTGGATAAAGAGAATTTGGGAGATCGCACACCATCCCAGCACCTTCGACACCTAAAGAGTTTGGTACCTGGCATCGACGAAGAAGTGTTAAAAGCGCGTTGGCTTTCACACCTCCCATCACAAACGCAAGCCTGTTTAGTCGCCCAGAAATCCATGGATGTCACAGACTTGGGTGAAATTGCCGACAAATTGCACGAGGTTTTTGCGCCAGCAACTGTAGCAGCAACAGATGACCTTCATCGACAGATCGCCAATCTGACCGCCGAAGTCGCAGCACTTTCTGCATCATCCTTAGACCGCGGACGAACAAAGCATCAGCAGCAGCACGGCTCCAGAAGCAAATCCAAATCCAGGCAAGTACCTAAACAACTAAATATATGCTGGTACCACATTAAATATGGTGCTGAGGCGCGTACATGTCGCCCCGGTTGTCAATTTCAGGAAAACCGGGCCGAGGGTCATTAATGGCGGTACACGATCCTCACCCCTCGCACCGCCGCCTCTTTCTCACCGACAGAAATTCTCAGCAACAGTTTTTGATCGATACTGGATCCGAAGTTTCGATCTACCCGCTCCAGCAGACACTACCACCGCTTCCACTGTCAACCTACCAGTTATTCGCTGCCAACGGCTCTCTCATTAGCACATATGGCACAATCAAATTCGACCTGGATTTCGGACTACAAAAAAACTTCACATGGCAGTTCATTGTTGCTGACGTCAGCCGCGCTATTATTGGCGCCGACTTTTTATGCCACTATGGATTGCTCGTGGATGTGAAGCAACAACAAATCATCGACAAACACACCGGATTGCCAACGGCGGGCGTGCTTTCAAACGTCCAGTACTCTTCTGTAGCCACCATTCAAGCGTGTATCGAGCAGCCATATGCAGAACTTCTCCATTCGTTTCCTGCTATCACACAACCAGGTTCTGCCAAGAGGAAGGAACAATATTGCACCGTTCATCACATAAAAACAAAACACGGTCCTCCAATCTCCAGTAAGGCACGTCGTCTTGCACCGGATCGCCTAAATATCGCCAAATCTGAATTCACCAAAATGATTCAACTTGGCACTGCACGTCGTTCTGACAGCTCGTGGTCCTCACCTCTTCACCTCGCCAAAAAGAAGTCCGGAGAATGGCGTCCCTGTGGCGACTACAGACCTCTAACGACCGAACGATTCCAGATGCGTACCCCATCCGCTGCCTACAAGATTTTACAGCAGACCTGGAGGGAAAGGAATTATTTTCTACCATCGACCTGGTACGGGCATTCAACCAAATTCCCGTTGCACCATCGGACATCGAAAAAACGGCCATCATCACGCCATTTGGCTTATTTGAATTCCCTTTTATGACATTTGGCCTGCGCAACGCCGCGCAGACATTTCAAAGGTTCATTGATGAAGTGACCCGGGATCTTCCCTTTATTTTCCCATACATCGACGACCTGCTCATTGCATCGAAAAACAAGCGGGAGCATCTCGAGCACCTCCGATCTGTATTTCAACGGCTTCGCGATGCTGGACTTGTGATCAACGTTGCCAAATCCAATTTCGGAAAAAGCGAAGTGAAATTTTTGGGACACCTCGTTTCGGCCAAAGGGATATTCCCACTCCCTGAGAAAGTGCAAACTATACTGGAATTTCCCGCGCCCTCCAACGTAAAGAAACTTCGTGCGTTCATTGGCACCATCAACTTCTACAGGAAGTTTATCAAAAACGCAGCTGAGATCCTCGGACCACTTAACGACCAGCTTAAAGGTCCCGACATCAAAAATTCCAAACCCATTAATTGGACACCAGCGTTGGAAAAGTCGTTTATGGACAGCAAGAACGCCCTGGCATCAGTCGCTCTGCTCGCTCATCCAGACATCAACGCAGAGTGGGCCATTTTCACAGACGCTTCGGAGCAGGCCATTGGAGCGGTACTCCAGCAACGATGTCGCGGTTCTTGGCAACCCTTAGCCTTTTTCAGCCAGAAACTATCGCCTGCCACCCAGAAGCACTCGACCTACGACAGGGAACTCAACGCAATCTACGAAGCTGTGCGTCATTTCCGACACATCTTCGAAGGCAGACATGTTGTGATTTACAGTGACCACAAACCACTTGTGCACGCGTTTAAACAACGACCAGAACGCGCTTCACCTTGGCAATTCAGAAGATTGGACTACATCGGGCAATTCAGCACCGACATTAGGCATGTTTCCGGCTCGGAGAATACTGTCGCAGATACGCTGTCGCGTGTCGATGCTATCGCGCCAGCAATATCATCGAGCGAGATAGCACAAGCACAAGCCCGCGACACTGAACTCCAAGACATCCTCAATAATTCATCCTCCAGCGTTCAACTCTGCCGTATAAAACTCGACAACTCCGAAGCCGAAATCTATAGCGACATTTCCACCGGGACAACACGACCTTACGTACCTCGTCACCTGCGCAAAAGGATATTCGACTCGTTGCATTCATTAGCACACCCTGGACAACGCGCCTCAAGGAAACTCATCGCCCAGCGTTTTTTTTGGCCCTCTATGAACAAGGATTGTTCAAAGTGGGTCAAGTGCTGCATACCGTGCCAAGCGAACAAAACAACACGACATACAATTTCGCCAATCGCCAGTTTTCAGCCACCTACGAAGCGCTTCGAACACATCCATATTGACCTCTTCAGCCTCATACCATCTAAAGGATTTAACCAGTGCCTGACGATCATTGACCGATTTACGCGCTTCCCCGAAGCCGTCCCCTTGTCAAATGGAACCGCAGAATCTGTAGCAGGGGCCCTGCTATTATCCTGGATCGCACGCTTTGGTGTTCCACTGCGCATTACTTCGGACCTTGGGAGACAGTTCGAATCCGACCTGTTTAAATGCCTGACTAAACTTCTTGGCTGTAAGCATCTTCGAACAACGCCCTATCACCCGCAGTCAAATGGATTGGTCGAGCGCTTCCACCGACAATTCAAAGCAGCACTGCTGTGCAATGGCGATACATGGACTTCAGCCCTACCTATCGTACTTCTTGGACTCCGAGCCGCTTTCAAAGAGGATCTTCAAGCAACGCCTGCTGAACTTGTCCTTGGGGAACCGATTCGTTTGCCAGGAGAATTTCTGCGTCCATCGACCCGAAACACATCAGCTCCAGTCTTAGTGCAAATCCTTCAGGCGCATTTTAAGAACCTAACTCCGCAAGAAATGTCTCGTCACGGACAGCGCTCAACATTTGTTTTTAAAAACCTCCGAAATACCTCGCATGTCTTCGTCCGCCACGATCATATACGCCACTCTTTCGCCACACCATACGATGGACCATATAAAGTGCTGGAAAAATATGAAAAGTACTTTGTGGTTCTTGTCAGAGGAAAAAATACGCCGATCTCAGTTGATAGGCTCGAACCAGCATTCTTGCTTCACGATGATGTCCGATTGGAAGAATTGGGTCATACACAGCGCAACGAAACAGAAGTCCCGTCAACCTCCGCACCCAGGAGCCACAGAACAGTTCGATTCAATCTGCCCCCATAATTTTTTTTTTTTTCGTTTTTCTTACGTTTATCTAATAATTTTTTTAAACTAATTTTCATTTCTTTTAAGAAGGGGAGATATGTGGTGAACACACATAAAAGAAAAACGGTCGCACATAAAAACACTGCAACGAAAATCAATGTAACTGTCGCAGTTTGTTACACAAAAAAAACACATCGCGTGAGCGACACCGTAAGTCCGTAAACCATCCGATCTTACATCAGCAATGCTAGCAGTTATCAGCAACCAGTCTTCAGCCGGCAGTCATTCGCTTCGCATCGCCTCGCGCTTACCATTTATTTAAATTCTGTACCTATTATTCCTATTAAAATATAAAACATAAAAAATAGTTGGTGCCGCCTTTTATTTCCACTGGCCACACGCACCACATATACAATCCGATAGATAGCAGCTACATTAAATTTCAACAGAGGCCATGCTAGTGGAGGATCCTCGTATGCAGTTAAAAATGCCATTTCTGACCTTGTCTAGTTTAGACTCTTTGAGCAAATTACACTGTTATAGCTCCGATAGAAGGATGACAAAGAAAGTTTGAATATAGTTCTAACCTATATCAACCTGAGCGTAGAGAGATGGATGAACGAGTTCAATGCGTTGTACTCGTATGACGCACTCCTTTTTTTTTTTTTTTTTTTTTTTTATAATTTGCACGTGTTAAAGGGGATATGAATACCCTTAAACTAATTTTTAGAACACGTGCGTTTTGCGGAAGAGGAAGAGACAGAGAGAAAGACAGAGTGGTGTAGTTTGAAACTCAGGTGGTATTAAGTTTCTGTAAACTCCAAGGGTGGCTGTCCAGATAACTGGGGAGTATTTTGTTTGTTTTTTCGCTATTGTTGTCGTTGCTTATGATTCACAGTATTTTTTTCCGTCCACCTGATGTCATCACCACGATCAAGTTGCATTTTAGCCATATGACCACCCTACTGCCAGTGTTATGCCTTCACAGTAGAGTTGACTTAGTTTTAGCAAGTGATCGACTTTTTTATTTATTTCATGCGAAATAAATAGATGATTCTTGACATCAGGATTCGAACCGTGAATCAAAACTGTGACAAGCGATGATGTTACCACTACACTACGGCCACCCTTAATATAAATAAGGGAAATATCATGATAAGAGGGGACTTGAATGCCAGGAGGTGGCCGTGGTGTAGTGGTAACATCATCGCTTGTCACGCTACAGGTTCACGGTTCGAATCCTGATGTCAATAATCATCTATTTATTTCGCATGATATAAATAAAACGTCGATTAATTGCGAAAGCTTGTGTCAACTCTACTGCGAAGGCATAACACTGGCAGTAGGGCGGTCATATGGCTAAAATGCAACTTGATCGTGATGATGACATCAGGAGGACAGAAAAAAATACTGTGAATCATGAGCAACGACAAAAGCAAAAACAAACAAGCTCCCCAGTTATCTGGACAGCCACCCTTGGAGTTCACTGAAACTTAATACCAGCTGAGTTTAAAAACCAACTACACCAGTCTGTCTCTCTCTCTGTCTCTTCCGCTTTCCCCCAAAAAAATCGCCCGTGTCCTAAGAATTAGTATAAGGGTATTCATAACCCCTTTCACACGTGCAAATTATATAAAAAAAAAAAGGATGGGTAAAACAAAACAAACAATGCAGACCACTTCTGACATCACGAGATTTAACAACGTGAGGAATTCCGTAGACGAAAAAAAAATAATAAAAATAGCAAGGAAATTCTAGATTTGTGTGGAACTTTGGACATGCAAGTGCTTAATGGAAAAACTTTTAGCGATGCACAAGGAACATTCACTTTTATCCGTGGGAAATGTTGTACAGTTATCAATTACTGCCTAGTCTCTGGCAAATGGTTAAAACTAATAAATGACATGGAAGCCCAGGCAAAAACTTTATCTGACCATATGCTTCTAGTGGTGTCGATTCGAATACACAGACCAGAAATAACAACAACAACAGGTTTAAGCCTGCTTACCGAAGTTAGTATGGAGGGTAAACTTCGAAAGTACCTACCATTTTTGGCGCTGTCGCTAAGAACTAACGAAGTTTTACAAGCTGAGAGATTTGAGCGAAATAATAGTGCAGTCAGCCCCAGTATACCCGAGCTCGAGAACACGTAAGACCCTGGTTCAATAACGAATGCGAAAAGGCGAGACACAAATCTTTCGCGTATCTGAAACTTGTGCGGAGATTTAACTCAAACTATTTCAAGGTGTTGTATGCTAACTTCAATAAGGAATACGAGTCGAAAAGCAGAGAGACCAAAAAGCAATATCTGCTTAACACTGCCAACAGAATATTCGTTTCAAGATCATCTGCAGAATTTTGAAAGAATTTTAAACAAATTAATGACACTCAATTTAAAATCGGAAGGAGATTGCAACCGACATTTATAAGAGATCATTTCTGTAATCTTCTTAACTTAGGAAGGATCTCTACACAATTTCCCATTCGGCCAAAGCAAAGCACATACTCGTAAAGCACCGGGAAAGGTTATAATATCTGCAGAATTCTATCAGAACTGTACATAACAGTTTCTTGAACAATTTGGTAAAGCTCCAAAATGCTTTAAAGAGGCTATAATTTTCACGGTACATAAAAAAGGTGATGCCAATAAACCAGGAAACTACAGAGGAATATCCTTTTTAAACACGTCCTGGAAAATTGTTGGAAGCATCTTATGATCTTATGCTGTTCGACGTATGGTTACAACTGATAGACACAGACCGCCTATCTTTAAATTGGCTGCACACATTTCCGTATGACAGTGATCATTGCAGACTCAGTGCCGTAATAACGATTCGCAACGAAATTGCGGAGTTGGAGGAGTTTGTCCAAACGTATGCCAACAATTATAGTAGGATGCGTTGGTCTCGCTTCTCCAGAACTTTGCCAAGAGCACTCTCCTCGAACTCGCTCTACCCACCATCCAATAGGAATTTGTCAAACGAGGAGATTGACTGGTACCTAAAACAAATGGAAGAGAAAATTAAACGAACTATGGACAGTACGATACCTCGGTATCAATATACTGACAACGCAGACATATTCCGCAATGCAACAATTGACAATTGACGCACTACACCAACACAAAAATAGACCACTGTCGAGACTAAAAACCTTATACAGACAGTTTACTGACAGAAAAAACTCGGAGGTTAGGACGCTGAAGTCGTCGATTAAAAACCTCCAAAAATTAATCAGGGAAAACTACAAACTTTCTGTAAATTTGCATTGGAACAACTAAATTCTGGCTGTAAAAGCCAACAACCCAAGTATGTTCCAGCAAATAAATAAAATATTTCGGAGGAACAATCAAAACGACCTTCCGTGTCTTAAGATCCCACGAATGACGAACAATGGACGAACACTAACAATAGCAGGTATAGATCCAGATAACGCAGTAGAAGATGACAAATTCTTTGTGATCGAAGATCATACGAGACTTTCCTGGAAGTTTACAAGGTGAATGATACCATTTGCAAAAACAACGACCTGGAAAATCACGTCCTTGTGCATAACTTCTACCTTCGAAATGATATAGGGCACTGCCGATCCGAGAACATAGGTTTCACCGTGTTCCATGACGATACCATGCCGAATAATGTCACCACTGATAAAAGGTAAAAGTACATCCCCCGTACATATAGAGGATGGAGCTGTAAAGTGGTGGATATTTACACAACTCTGTTTAACAATGCGCTGAATAATACACATTATCCAGTGCATTGGAAAACTGCAGTGATACAACCCATCCCCAAAGGGGTAAAGACACCTTCAATCTGGCAAATCTTCGGTCGATAAATCTCCTTCCGAACATTAGCAAAGTATTCGAAAAAGTGATCAATAGAGCCCTGATAAATTGGACTGAGGACAACGAAATAATTCCGGATACTCAATTCGATTTTAAGGCGGGGCGTGATACAATACATGCCGCGTCTAAACTGGTATCGGATATCCAACGAAACAAAAGCAAAAATCAGTTCACGGGTACCTGAATGATTGGCTTGGAGAAGGCCTTCGACACCGTGTGGTTAGAGGGACTCTTCTATAACTGAGCAGGCTAGGCATTAGCAAACTTTGGCTGTACATACTTTATAACATGCTCACCAGTAGGCAGTTCATTGCCAAAAATGGCAATGTGACTTCAGCTTGAATATTTCAAATTAAAAACGGTCTGCAACAAGGTGCGGTTTATTCACCCATCATTTTCAACATTTACACGAGCGATCTCATAGGGTCACTTCACCATGTCATAGCGTACGCAGACGACTTGATCACGTACAGATAAGGACCAGAAAGGTCATTGCACTTCTTTTGCAACGTGACTTCGATAAGATTCAGCGATATTGCGATGACCGTGAACAATTCTTTTTAGGGCGCCGTTGTCTTGGGCCTCTAGGGATACCAGTAAGAATTGGCGAAAGTTCTCAGTCGTTCGACCGCACGGACAGCCAGTTGCATGTCGAAGTGTAGTCATATACCTGGGACTCTAGCTAGACAAATATCTACACTTTGAACAAACATATAGATGCTGCTCTGGCCAGAGAAAAATATGCTTTTGCTCTTACAAAGAGCCTTTTTTGTAGCAAGCAACTCGATGCAAGAGTAAAGGTAATCTGCTGCACGGCTCTGATTCGGTCCATGCTCGTATCTGGATGTTTCATGTGGTTCAACGTGGGAGTAAGCTTGTTGTTGGAAAAGGTTCGGGTGTTTGAGAGGGCTTGCCTTCATTTATAGAGAACACCAGAATACCAGTACATAAAATTCTATTCCAATGAGGTTCTGTACAACAGGGCTAACCTAATAAGAATGGACAATTTCGTTATCAAACTGATTCGAAGGCACCTTGCAAGAGCAATGATTTCGACGAACAACCTGATCTCCGGAGCTAGTTACCCCAATTACGGGTACCACAAGAGAGTGCGCCTGAACGGCTTTGTTCCCCCAGAGGAGTTCCTCTATTTTGATGAGAAAGGTCTGATCCAGGACAGATTGGCAGTGCCGCTAATCTTGCACTTTGCTCGGACAGTTGTGGATAGGCGACTCAACTAAGGCAGAGACGTTGCACACAGCAGTGTGGAGCGTCTTCGGTTCAGTAGGGCGGTATCAAGTCGCGATTTGAAGGACGTTGAAAGTCAGTTCCTAAAATTCTGCTGGCTAACCGAAAGAGAGGGAACTCCTTCGCCGTTCCGTCAGAATCCGGGATAGCCTGTTTAAAGTTGGCTGTTTATTTGATTGGCCGACTTATAGTTTAGGTAGTTGTAGTAGGCAAAAAACAAAAAAATAAAAAATTATTACAGCACTTTGACACAAAAAAAATATATAAAAAAGCACTTGATAAAAAAAAAAATTAAATTTTGAAAAAAAATTAAATAATTACGTAAGATAGAGTGAGATTGAGTTTAGGATTTATTTTAAGGTAGTCTTTAAGTTATAATATATACATATGTATAAGTACAATAAAGAAAATGTTCATTTATTAAGTTTTTTTTTTTATTATTATTTCCTTAGTATCAATTAATAATAAAAAAAATTAAATAAATACAAAATTCAAGTATGTTACGCCGAAAGACATAGTTGTGGCAACTCCTCACAGATTCCACTAAGTTAGCAAATTCTAAATGCCTAAGTGGCAACTCCGCATGGTCTTCGGTAACACCACTACGCTAACAGATTCTCTGACTAGTCGAAACGTCATCAATCGTACGACGCGCTGTTACGTCCTCTCCCTCACTCGCACGGATGCAAGAGTGTAGAAAAAGGCGGACTCTTCCACGGCATCGTATGACAGTTCATTCTTACTCAGGTTTCCGTAGCCGAAAGACGCAATTTCTAAGTTGTTCTGACAAAAAATAAAATATTAATTTTTTCCGAAGACTTTGATAGTTGTTTCGTTCGCGCAGTGATAAAGGTTCCACAATTGGTAACCCCGTTTCGAAAAAACCATCTGTAAACTGGTTCGTTAATCTTCGCATCGAAACAGCATAAATTCGCGTTTGATATAATGCCGAATCTCCAACAAAACGCTGTATCCCCCGCCGACGAAACGAGCAATAAGTCCCAACCCCTGGGAAGCGGTGATGCACAAAACTCAGCAATAGCGTCGGCTAGAATTCCAATGCCTACTCTTCAACATACGAATATTGAGGCGTGGTTTCGAAGTTTAGATTCCTGGTTCCCAGCCACAGCAATAGTGGTTGATGGTCAGAAATACAACACCGTCTTGGCGTCACTGAACCCTACTCTTCTGAACCAAATCGAAGGGATAATTGGAACGACCCCAAACACAGGTAAATATGAGAACATCAAGCATTCACTCATCGCACATTTCGCAGATAGTCAACAACGGCGCCTGAACCGCCTCCTAAACGAGATGACACTCGGTGATCAGAAGCCGAGTCAACTATTTCATGAAATGAAGCGCATGGCTGGTACTAGTATGCCTGATGACGCGTTGAAGGGGCGCAACGGCTACCCGATCATGCTAAAGCTGCCATCGCTGCTTTAATAGCTGGTGCAACTGAATTCGTCAAAATAGCCGACGCCGTAGTAGATGCCATGGGTACATGACAAATAAGTCAAGTGACTGTGCCAATCCAGGCAACTCCGATACCTCAGAGGATGAACGTTTACGAGTAAGTGCCATAGTAGCCCAAGTATCTTGCCAGTTCGAACACATGTTCAGAAATTCGAGAGGCACCCGCAACGAACCTCGATACCAAACCTACAGCGCACTCCCTCCGGGGAACGACGTGTTTCAAGACAAATCCAAATAGTACGGAGCAGTTGATGGGTTATATATCCAAGGAGAAGGTAAATCCGTCACGGCCTTTTTATCATTCAGGACTAAGTTTTTGTGGACCGATAAGAACTCACCATAAGATCAGAAGTAAGATACTGTAATATGCGAGCTACGGCTCGAGTAGATAAAACGATATTCTGTGAAATTATTTCTTTATTTTCTAGTCTATAGAACAATACAAGTTCACACTATACTATTTTTCGCAAACTCCTTCCTTACAAGGTCTCTTTCTTCTCAAATCACTTTATCTCCATTCAATTACTTAATTCATAAATCCAAACTAATTACTTCTTCTTGTTAACTCTCAACTCTCAATTTATCACAAAATTACAACTTCGGCTGTTATCACTTTTCCAATCTCTTCGTGCGGTTCAAAACCGACTGCCGGGTCTCGATCGCCATCTGTCCTTAAATAGCCGCATTCTTCGACCACTGGAACAAGAAAATTCTGATGTAATAATTCCAGGATGACAGCTGCAGCCAATAATCTCTTGTTCTCTCTTATCCTTGATATGCAGACACGAACCTCGAATGAAAAGACACTTCGGAACAAAATTATGCCAGAATGAAAAGACACTTCGGAATTTGTTGCATTATGCTACATTATGTTACACTGCCCCCCTCTTAGACTTGTTCGTCCCGAACTAGTGCGTCCTCACTTCGGCCATTGTATCGACTCAGTCGGTCCACATGAGCCACTTTCATTTTGGCCCTTGGTCCTCGCTGGATGCGGTAGACAACATCGTTGATGCGGGTTATTATTCTGTAGGGACCCTCCCAGTTCTGCTGCAACTTAGGTGATTTCCCCTTTCGGCGATGGGGATTATACAGCCACACTAGATCTCCCTCCTGGAATCCTGACGTTGTTGCCTTGGCATCATACCTGGTCTCCATGCGGTCGCTCGTCATCTTAATCTGGCTTCTGGTTCTTTGGTGTATGTCCCTAAGCCTTTCCCTAAGGTCCGCCACGTACTCTTCTTCATTTCTGGGCTCATTGGTAGGGTAACCTCACTGGGTAACCGAGCTATTCCACCAAACAAGATTTCGAACGGCGTATGTCGAGTAGTGCTATGCACGGCACTTCTATAGGCCATCAAAAACAAGGGAATCTGCCGGTCCCAATCCCGTTGGTAGTCACTTACGACCTTCGAGAGATGTTCGTCCAAAGTCCTATTGAAACGCTCCACCATACCGTCCGACTGTGGATGAAGCGGGGTTGTCCGTGTCTTTTTGATTCCGAATAGTTGACACATCTCTTGGAAGATTCTTGACTCGAAGTTCCGCCCTTGGTTAGAATGCAATTCCGAGGGCACACCGAATCTGCTCACCCAATTGTAGACGATCTGCTCCGCCACGGTTCTGGCTTCCTGATTGGGGATCGGAAACGCTTCCGGCCACTTACTGAAGTAGTCTATTACTACGAGTATATACCGATTACCATTGTCGGTTTCCGGAAAGGGCCATGCGATGTCAATGGCGATTCGTTCGAAAGGTGCTCCCACGTTGTATTGGTGCATCTTACCTCGAGTTTTGATTCTCGGACACACACGTCGCATTTTCTGCACCAGTCTTCGATATCTTCCTTCGCTTTTAACCAATAAAAACGTTCTCGTACCTTTTCTAGCGTCTCATTCACTCCCAAGTGGCCTCCGGACGCCCCGCCATGCATTTAATGTGACACCTCCTTGACCCTCGTCCGCGGCACGACAAGCTGCATTACAAACGACTTTCCGTCGGAGGATTACCATTTTCTTCTCAGAACACCTTCTTAGACATGGAGGGAATCCCACTGCGCAAAATATGCCTTTAAGGTCGGGCTTCTGTGAGAGATGTTCTGATGATCCGGTTTCTCCATGTTCTCCTTCCAGGCCAGAATCGGCTCGATATCCGGGTCTTCCTTCTGAGCGTTCCGGATCTCATCTACGCTCCAGCCGGCGATAGGTTCGGCTCTCATTCTTTGGATGGAAACCAGCTCCCGTTCTTGCTGACGCGCACAATGTTTACAATCCGTTCTGCATGGTCTCCGGGACAGTGCATCCGCATTAGAGTGGAGTTTCCCTTTACGATGCTGTATTTCGTAGTCGTAGATTTGCAGCCTTTCGATCCATCTTGCGACCTGACCCTCAGGACTCTTGAACTGTAATAGCCATTTTAAGGCTGCATGGTCTGTGCGAAGAACGAACTTCCTCCCATAGAGGTATTTGTGAAAATGCTTCGTAGCCAAGATCAAAGCTAGAAGTTCCCGCCTTGTCACGCAGTAGTTCCTTTCTGGCTTAGAGAGCACCTTGCTGAAGTACGCAACCACCTTCTCTTGGCCATCATGCACCTGTGAGAGTACGGCTCCTACCCCGACATTACTAGCATCTGCATCCACAATGAACGTTTCCCCGGGAGTGGGGTAAGCTAGTATCGGGGCATCGCATAGCCGTTGTTTAAGTGCCTTGAAGCTCTTCTCGCACTCAATTGACCATTTGAATTGTTTTCCCTTTTCCGTCAACTGGTGCAGGCTCTTGGCGATCGATTGGAGGCAGTGGCGCCTGTGTCGATGGTGGCTACGCACTTCTTCTTGTTGATTAGTGCCTCCACTGTCAGGCTCTTGTTACCCCGTTTGGTTTGCGAAACTCGAATGGTGGTCCTGGGAGCCTCGATTCCAGTAACCAAATTCTGCCCCGCGAAGTTGGTCCTTACGCATTTCCCGACTTCTGGTTTTGGGAAGTCTGACTGACAGGATGGATGTTATCACCGCCAGATGCTTCCACTCTGCTTCTCCTACTTCCGCAATGTGGACAATTTCCTCGTCTAGGTGCACTTCTGCACTGCCGTTGTAGGTGTCCGGTTTGGTTGCAATTCCAGCAACGGATTTGACTTCCGCGAGCTTTGTCTTCATCCATGACGGCTGTTCTCTGGCATGAGCATTCCACGACGGACATTTCCCTGACACGGTATGCTTGGTCCGCAGCCTTCATTGACAAAGCGAATGCCAATGCCTCGGGGAGTGTTCGCTTTTCAGCCATCCTTACAACCTCTATGGCCTGAATAAAAGATTCCACCGCCATTTCGTTGATAAGCTCCTCACCGGCTTTAGGGTATGAAAGATGGGCTAGTCGCTCTATATCCGCTTGCAACTGTTGGAGCGTTTCCCCCCTTTTCTACGCAGCTGAACCCTGTACACTTGCTGCATGTGTTCATCCCCAAACCGCATCTCGATAGCCTGAACCAGAGAGTCGTAGTTCTGCTGTTTATCTTCCGGGATGGTCTGCAAGAGCTCAGTCAGTGCCGATTCGTCTGACAGACAAGTCGTGGTTCTCTTAAATTTTATTAATTATGTCATTATTATGCGGAATATGCAATTGCGAATTAAAAAGCGAACGTTCTATTTCTTGTGGCGTTTGTTGTTCTAAAGCTCATGAAACCTGTGCTATCAGTTGTAAATCTACATTAATTTTGCTAAAAGAAAATGCAAATTTATGTTGGAGGTGTGATAGTTGCACAAGTAACTCTACTTCTGTATGCTCTCAAAAAATCATAGAGATCATTCTGTATCTCTCTAAACGAATTGAGATCCGAGTTTGAGAATTTTAAAAATACTCTCTGTGCGGCTAAACAAAAACCCAAATCTAAAATCAATATAGATGCTAAAATCGAATCACAAGTGGTTACACGGTCAAGGCTAAAGCAAAAAGTTGCCGAACCTTCTCGCTTATCATTGTCGAAGAATAGAACAAACATTTCCTCTCCTTCTATTTCGCGTTTGAGTGCAATTAATCCCACCAAGGACTATGTCTCTTCTTCTCGTCCAAAAGTGCGTGCCCTAAAAACTAACAATAATGCAATTACCGCTTCTATTGATGTTAATCAAGAGAGTGCAGCCGCTCACAATGGAAATGTAAGACTTTGCGCTCTCTCTCTGTTGTGTCTGCTATAACTGCTGATGCTGTTAGTCGGGACGATACCATTTCTGATGTTGGTTGTACTACCTCGATGGAAGAGACTAATGACACTCCCAATGCAATGAACCCTGATTTTGGAGGTGTTGCTGATGTCGATATTGTCGATGTTACTGGTGTTGCTGACGTTGCCGTGGTTCCTCTGGTTAATCTCGATAGTGTCACCGTTACTTCTGCTTATTCTGTCGGTACTGATTCCAATATTAATGAGGGCTTAAATTTGACTAATAGGCCTAAACCGAAAGTAATAATGGGTACTAATAATGAAAACAATTACATTGGTGTTATACGTAAGCTTAAATGGTTTCACTTCGGGAGTTTTCGTCCATCTACTACATCGGAAGCTATTACTGAGTACTTGGCCTCAAAAATCAATGCTAGCCCAACTATTTTTTCGTGCTACAAGCTCATTAAGCGAGGTGCAGTTGTACAAAATTTAAAATCGATTAACTTCAAAATTGGAATACCAGTTGAATATAAGGTTGCGATGTGCGAGGCAAATATCTGGCCGGTCGATGTACGATTGCGTCCATTTCAAAATCTTCAAAAAAACGAGTAAATCCTGACGGTGCTCAACTAAATTTAAATGATGTCTGCTCACCGTCAGCTACTGTCACTAACCGAACACTTAATCTTTACTATCATTATGCTAGTGGAATGAGGTCAAAAATATATGATCTTTTCGTCGCTTCTTCCCAGTATGTGTATGATATTGTCGTCATTACTGAGACCTGGCTTTATAAGGATATTCTCTCATCGGAAATATTTGACAGCAGCATATACAACTTATTCCGCGTCGACCGATGTGGTACTGCCAAGAATCGTGGAGGTGGAATTATTATTGCTGTTCGATCATTCTTATCATGTAAGCTAATACCATTGCCAATAAATGATGTTGAACAATTATCTATTTAGATTAGCTCAAGCTAAAACATAGAATCTAAACTTATCTTAATAGTAAGTTATGTACCTTCTGGTAGTGTAGCAAGTATTTATTTAAAACATATTGATAATATTGATCATGTTTCAAAAACTCACAATAAGGAGTCTCAATATGTATGTGTTTTAGGAGATTTTAATATTGGAGATGTAAATTGGTCTTGGTCAGATGAGAATAAAATGTTAATTCCTTCGAATTTAAGGTCCGATTACGAACAAAGCTTTGTTGACTATCTGTATTCTTTAAGTCTTTTGCAAGTAAATACTATTCAGAATTCATTAAATAGAATATTAGATCTATTGTTTGTAAATGTGAAAGAAATTAAAGTAAAATCGTCAATCGCTTCTTGTAATTTACGCAATAATTCAATCCACCATAAACAAACTGAGTTTGAATTTGAATTTTATAATATTTTAAAACCTATTAGTAATTGTAATATAAGTTACAATTTTGCTAAAGCCAATTATACTGGTTTAAATCATTGGTTAAATTCTTTTGATTGGACTAATGAATTTAATTATTTATATCTTGATAATGCGTATGTCCGTTTCACAAATATTCTTGAAGAAGGTTTTGTAAAGTTTGTTCCAAGAACCTCAAATAAGAAACTCTCTGAGCCCCCTTGGTACAACCAGCGGCTAATATATTTAAAAAATTTGAAAAACAAGGCTTTGAAAAGGTATAAAAGATCATTTGACACGATGGATTATGCGCATTTTTGTGCTTTAAGGAAACAGTTTAGCGTACTTAATAGGTTTTTGCATGCGAATTACATCATGAATATTGAAAGTTAGCTTGTAACTAATAGCAAATGTTTTTGGACTTTCATAAAATCGAAACGTAATACGTACGGTATTCCGGAGATTATGGAATTCGAGGGGACTGAGTCACGATAGTCATTCTTCGTGTGAACTGTTTGCTAAATTTTTTGAATCCGTTTACTCCAATAGTAATCCAGTGCTCCCTCTTTCCAGCATCTTTGACTCAAAAGTTGACATTGGTTCTATAACTTTGGATTTATTGTAGAAAGCGTCACTTTAGCTCTTCGGGGCTTGAAACCATCATCAAATGCTGGAGCTGATGGTATTCCTGCAATTGTTTTAAGGAACTGTAGTGATAGTATTTGTCACCCATTGTTGCATATTTTCAACATGTCATTGAAACATGGCATTTTTTTGGATAAATGGAAGATATCGTTTCTGGTTCCCATCTTTAAAGCTGGCTCCAAAAACAACGTACAGAACTACAGAGGGATCTGCAAACTATCAGCCATCCCAAAGCTTTTTGAAAGCATAGTGAAAAATAAATTAGAATTTCTTGTAAAAGAACATATATCCGAATTTCAACATGGATTCGTGTCGGGGAGATCTACAACCACAAACCTAACTTATTTCACATCATTTGTATTAAATTCATTTGAAAGGGGCTATCAGGTAGATAAAGTTTATACGGACTTTAGCAAGGCATTCGATTCTGTTAACCATAGTGTCTTAATACACAAGCTAAAATGTTTTGGCTTTCATTCATCTTTATTAAAATGGATTTCCTCTTTTTTAGTTAAGGGTGCAGTTAGTAAAGCTCGATTCTGCTTATTCAAAACCAATTATCTGTAGTTCAGGTGTGCCTCAAGGTAGCCATTTGGGACCATTACTTTTTATTCTTTTCATCAATGACATAACTTCCGTTATAAGGTACTCCCAGTGCCTTCTTTATGCCGATGACATGAAATTGTTTTTAAGGGTTATAAGCTTAACTGATTGAGCTAAACTACAGTCTGATATCGATGCTCTATTTATGTGGTGCAAGAAAAATTGCCTTCTCTTAAATGTAAAAAAATGTAACGTTTCCTCTTTAACAGGCGTTCAAACTCAATAATTTAACGTTATACAATCGATTCTGTTGAACTTACCCGGGTAAATACGGTTAAAGATCTCGGGATTGTATTCGATCAGGCATTGACGTTCTCGGACCACGTGGACTATATAATTTCCAAAGCTAATGCTATGGTTGGGTTTATCAAAAGAAATACTGTTGAATTTTCCAATCCTCATTCTCTGATGTTTTTATTTGTGTCCCTAGCTAGATCTCTACTAGAATACTGTGACATAATTTGGTGTCCATTCTACCAAGTTCATATTGATAGAGTGGAAAGGGTACAGAGAAAATTCTCAAAATTCATTTTTTTTAAAATGCACTGGAATTTTTCACCTGGTTATGATGCCAGGTATCAACTTTTTGGTGTATCAGAACTATCTAAAAGAAGAAAAATTCATGATGTAATGTTCATTAGAGACCTATTATGCTATCATATAAAAAGTCCAAGTTTACTTGCTTTAATTCCTCTGTATGCTCCCGAGAGGCCGTTAAGGCAAAGAGAGCTTCTTTTTCGCGCACGGCATAGAACAAACTACGGGTTAAATGAACCTGTATCGCGGGCAATTTCTAATTTTAACTCAGTTTGGATTGAAACAGATTTAAGCTCATCTAGAACCAAGTTTAAAAATAAATTTATTTTTCTTTTGTTTCTTATATATATTTATACTTATTTATAAACCTAGTGTTTATCGAATCTGTAAAGCAATGACGCTTGTAGATAAATAAAGAATAAATAAATAAATAAGAGCTCCGAGCTGGAACCCTCAGTGCAAGCGTGAGTGCAATAGATTTCTCTTCATCGTCCCAGCTATTGGTCATTGCGGCCGCTTCGAATTGTCTCTTATAAATTGGCCATGATGTTTGACCATCGAAGATAGGGGGCTGCATCTCCTTTCTTCTCAGACCGTCAGTGGAATATTCCCGTGCTTTCTGTCTCTTCACGTTGCTGAGTTCCTTAGCAAGATTTTCGACTTGCTTTCCTACTCTCTCGAATTGCGTATCCACTTTTTCAAACTGAGTCTCTATCTTCCCGAACTGAGTTTCATGTTTCTCAAAGTTTTCATCGAATCTAATTTCGACTTTTTCGAGTTGCGTCTCGACCTTCTCGATTTTCTCTTCGATCGCTTCGAATTTAGATTCCAAGTTCCTGTTTTGCTCATCAAGTTTGCTTTCCAGAGCATCTAGAGAATTCTTTTGTTCGTCCATCTTAAGTTCTAGAGAATTCCTTTGGTCGCCTATTGCTTTCTTTGGTCATCGGGCTTAAGTTCCAGAGACGCAAATGTACTGCAAAAAAGAACCGCGATGTGTGAAATGCGCTGGAAATCACCTCTCCCAAGTTTGTGGAGTAAACAAACAAACCTCCGCAACCTGTGCTAATTGTAAGGGAAAGCACCCGGCAAATTATAGAGGCTGGGAAGTAGCTAAAGAGTTACAAAAACCAAGAGATGCGCTCCTTAAGCCCCTAAATGCAAAATCAAAACCGCAAACTAAGCCAAAGCGTAAGGTCGCGGAGGAGAAAGAGTGCAAATCAAAACTACCGGGTTCAGAGCGCAAAAAGGTGAGGGAAAGAATGACGAAAGAAAAGCCCTCGACCTCTGTTCCTAAAAGAAACGGTACAGAAAAGTTACAATTGGAAAAGCGACCGGGTAATGACCTTCGAACATCAGGAGTGCAGACTTACGCTCAGGCTGCTGCATCCGAAATACCAAAAAATATTGAAATTTCGAAGAACCCTGTTTCTCATGTTTTTTCAGTTATTCTAGAGAAACTTGAAGAACAAAGCAAAATAAATAAAATTATTCTCGATAGGTTGGTTAAGCTCGAAAATAATTCAGGAAAAACGCGTACTCCAACTAGATTATGAATGAAAAACGAATGTTAAAAAATATGTACTTGGAATGCAAACGGACTTTTGCAAAAACTTGACGAATTGGAATTATTCTTGCTTGAAAAAGATATCGATATTTGCTTGATTTCTGAAACCCACGTAAAAAACAAATCGCATTTAAAAATAAAAGGCTGTAATGATTACCACGCTTGTCACCCTTCGGGAAAAGCGAGAGGCGGATCATCATTGTTTACTAAAGACTGCATCGAACAATCCGAAGACCTAAAGATCGAACTTGAAACTTTGCAACTGTGCACGATTCGAGTAAAAAATAGTCAGCGTACTCTTAAAATCTCATCTATCTACTGCCCACCGCGTTCCGCGCTTGAAGAAGGTGATTTTACTAACTTGTTTAAATTGCTGAAACCTAATTTCATTATTGGCGGCGATTTTAATGCGAAACATACATTCTGGGGCTCAAGACACAGCTCGCAAAAAGGCAGAATGCTCTATGAGGCAGGTATGGAGTACAGTTGTGATTTCCATTCAACGGGTAAACCGACCTACTGGCCAACTGATACTTCAAAAATACCTGACCTGATCGACTTTTTCGTCGTGAAAGAAATTTCTACCAACCACATTAAAGTTGAAGAGAGCTTTGATCTGTCGTCTGACCATTCCCCAGTTGTTTTGACATTGAGTCTATACCCTAGAGCCAGCGAGATTAACCGGTAGAACAACTAACTGGGAAGGCTTTAGGAACGAAATTAAAGATAATGTTGAACTGAGCGTTCCACTTACGACACCCTATCAACTTGAGGTTGAAGTTGATCGCTTCGTTGATATCGTACAGCTCGCCTCTTGGAATAATACTCCCAATCCAAGGAAAACTCCGGACAAATACGGTCTACGATATCCTACGGAAATAAAAGAATTGGTCAAGGAAAAGAGAAAAGCACGTAAGAAATGGCTCACTTGAATCACCTGTGCAATTCGTTGAAGAAGACTATAAAGGATTTTAAGAATCGTGCAATAGGCTCTTACCTTGAAAGTTTAACAGCGAAAAAAGATTCCAATTATTCACTTTGGAAAGGTGTAAAAGGCACCAAAAGGCCCAAGGTCCCCGCGCCGCCTATTAAATTAACTCGCAATGAATGGGCAAGGGAAGATAAAGAAAAAGCGGACGTTTTTGCGGCGCACCTGGAAGACACCTTTAAACCGTACGATGGTCAAGTGTCTTACGACAATATCAATAGGTCGGATTTACCATCTGACGATTTAGCACTTACAAGTGCAACGCCGAGGGAACTCAAACATGAGATCGGGAATCTAAAACCTAAGAAAGCTCCTGGTTATGACTTGATCACCGGAGAAATTCTCAAAGCTTTACCTAGAAAAGCATTGATTAAGCTTCTTCATATTGTAAGTGCTGCGCTCAGATTAAAACACGTGCCTAACCAATGGAAAGTTGCGGAAGTTATAATGATTTTAAAACCAGGAAAGCCGTCAAAAGAGGTAAAATCTTATAGACCAATTTCGCTACTTCCAGTCATATCCAAAATTTTCGAGAGGATATTGCTAAGGCGCCTCCAACCGGTTATAAAAGGAAATAATCTTATCCCTGACCACCAGTTTGGGTTCAGAAGTAAGCATTCGACGATTGACCAGGTGCATAGAATTGCTGATGTAATCGAGAAAGCACTTGAAGAGAAAAAGATACGCTCAAGCGTATTTCTTGACGTCTCGCAAGCCTTTGATAAGGTGTGGAATGATGGCTTGAATTGTAAATTACGACAAGTTCTCCCTGTGTGCCTATACGACATTCTAGAATCATATCTCGGGAATAGACTCTTCCGTGTTTGACATGGAAATGAATACTCGGAGCTAAAAGAAATTTCGGCCGGTGTACCGCAAGGAAGCGTTCTTGGGCCACTTCTCTATCTGTTGTATACTCTAGATATACCGAAAGAAGATGGCACTATCCTGGCTACGTTTGCCGATGACACCACTATCCTAGCAGTAGGTAAAACAATCGAAGAAACAACTGCAGAACTGTAAAAAGCACTGTATAAAGTAAATGAATGGACGAGGGACTGGCGGATCGCCCTCAACGAATTTAAATCTATTCACGTGAATTTCACTTATAAGAAAACTAATGTCTTGCCAATTTTCCTAAACTTGGCCCGAATACGTTTTGTAAACGAGGCCAAATACCTTGGAATGACACTCGACGCAAAACTGAAATGGAATTCTCACGTGAAAATGAAACGTAAAGAACTCGAAATCAAATATAGAGAAATGAACTGGTTGCTCGGAAAACACTCCCAGCTCAGTACTGAGAACAAACTGCTTTTATACAAGCAAGTGCTAAAGCCGGTGTGGACTTACCGTATACAACTTTGGGGTTGCACCAAGAAAACAAACGCCAATATTTTAAAAACTTTTCAAAATAAAGTGCTAAGAGAAATTGTCCACGCACCGTGGTATACTAGAAACGATGATATCCACAGGGATCTCGGATTTCCGACAATCGAAGCTGAAATTAGAAGCTTCGCGAGAAAGCATAGAAACCGACTAATCGGACATGTCACCAATACAATCCAACAAATTCTGGATGAAAGCAATTTATTGCGCCGACTACAAAGGACGAAACCTTTCGACTTGGTGAGATATTAATCAACCGCGCCTAGAACATGCAAGGATCTTTCAGTGAAAGGTAACCTGCCAAACGTGTTATTTTTTCATGATAGAAAAATTGCTTGATAAGGTCGTTCTTAGTTGCAATATATAACAAATTAAATCGCAGGGTGGTTTTTTTTAGTCAGTAAGAATCTGACACTACTATGAGCACGCGCTTGCTATCCTCATAGTGTCTATGGAAGAGTTTTTCACCAACCCTCGGAAAAAAAAAAAAAAAAAAAAAAATCTCCAGTGAATATTGCCCAAGGAGATGGCGAAGGTTGTGTCTTCTAGACACAAGGGTGGGTTGGCCATGCTGGTGCCATCAACACGTGGCACGTCTCTGGGACGAGACGAACCCACATCCGGGAGAGACAAGGAGATACAGATGCCGTAGTATAGGGCTAGAATAGGATAGTTATAAGTTAGTTTAGGTATAGGTTAGGGCTTATCGTAAGTTTTAGAGTAGATTAGGTCTAGATTAGAATAGTTAGGTTTAGGTTAGATCTGGCATACCCTTCTTTCTCCAGGATATGGGCATAAGCCCTTGAGCTTCTTCTTCTTCTCCTGTCTTCTTTCCTATCTTTTTTTAAGTCCGTCCGTGGTCTAATTAGACTAGCTTCTTCTCTTTTCTATTAGGTTTCTTTTAATACGCATATGGCACGATATTTTGTGTTTGAGCAGGTGGTGTGAGAGTGATGGGAGACAAGAACCAACCCCGTCCGACGAGTTAAGCCGTGCAACCGCGTGCATGCCACCGTCCCCTTCACCCACACCGAAGATGCTTCCGTTGCCTGCCCCTAGCTCATAACAGATAACTAGCACTATCCTCTTAGGTATGACTGACTTTATTCCTAACAGAATAAAGAGCATTAAACCTAAGGCAAACTCGTGGTTTGACCAGTGCTGTAAAGAAGCTATCAGGTTGAAAGAAGTAAGCGTTCGGTCTTTTAAAGCCAACAAATCTGAGGAAAACCGAAAGAAGTTTAAACAAGCCAGAATGCCCATATTCTACGTGTAAAATTCTTACCTGATCAAAAATTGAAGCAAAAAATTCTACAATGTCCCAAAGGTAGTAAAAATGTTTGGTCATTCGTCAAAAATATTAAAAATTCTGCCTCGTCTGCCATCCCGACGTTCATTTACAATGACATTCCAGCTGTCAACTCCTTAGACAAAGCCAATCTGCTTGCTGCTCACTTTGCAGCGAACCCCACGCTGCCAGATAGTGCTTTGTCTCCACCTGTATTTGAGAGCGTCAGATTTCCCATGGGACAAGTCCACTTTCGCAATCGTACAGTTGCAGGATAACTCAAAGGTCTTAACTTATACAAATCCGTTGGTCCAGATGGTATCCCCCCCATAGTTTCGAAAAGGTGTTCTTCTACGCTTGCAAAACTTCTGCGAAAGCTTTTCTGTCTATCCTACTTTTCAGGGCTCTTTCCGAGTACATGGAATACAGCATTTGTCCAGCCCATCCCTAAAAAGGTCAATCTTCCTCCCTGTCCAATTACCGACCCATTGCACTTACGTCTCTTCTTTCCAAAGTCATGGAAATGCTGATAAATCATCAGCTATGAAATATCTAGATTCACGAAAACTCCGTAATGACCGGCAGGATGGTTTTCGTAGCAACAGGTCCACTGGTGATTTGATGGCATTTCTCAAAAAGAAGTGGAACCAATCTCTCCATCACATCGGCGAAACTAAAATGGTTGCACTTGATATTTCAAAGGCATTTGACAGAGTTAGGCATCAGGCTCTTTTGTCGAAAATGAGTGCATATAGCATCCATGAGTCTCTTCTTCGATGAATTAGAAATTACCTTTCGGGGCATTCAAAGCAAATTGTTTTGGACGGCTTCAAGTCTGCAATTCACCATGTAAATGCTGGTGTTCCCCAAGTCTCTGTTTTGCCTCTGACTCTCTTTCTTATTTTTATCAATGATCTCTTGTCTGCAACTTCTAATCCAATACATTCTTTCGGTGATGCGTTCGAGGAGGATCGTCGGCAGTTAAGGGCAGGAGCGAAAAGGCAGTTACAAGAAGTACAAGAGGACACCAAGAAAATGTACGATCTGGGTGAGCTGATCGCAATTCAAAAGTAATTAATTTGCACGTGTCAAATGGGATATTAATACCCTTATACTAATTTTAGGTATGGAATGGGGAAGAGGCAGAGAAAAAAGCAGATTGGTGTAGTTGGTTTGAAATTATGGTGGTATTAAGTTTCAGTGAACTCCAAGGGTGGCGTCCAGATATTTGTTTTGTTGTTATGATCGTTACTTATGATTCACAGTATTTTTTGTCCATCTTCCTGATGTCATCATCTCGATCAAGTTGCATTTTAGCCGTATGACCACCCTGCTGCCAGTGTTATGCCTTCGCAGTAGAGTTGACATAAGCTTTCGTAATTGATCGACTTCCTTATTTATTTCATGCGGAATAAATACATGATTCTTGACGTCAGGATTCGAACCATGAACATGCAGTGTGACAGGCGATGATGTTACTACTACACCAAGGCCACCCCCGACTGAGAATTGACATCATGCAAGCCGTTGTTGTATAGAAATTATATTTCCACCCACATGCAACCGACGAATATTCAAGGAGACGCATTGAACGGTCTCTGTTAAATCACTATCCGAATGTACTTTGAAGTCACCCGTACAAGATCGATGAACGTAGAGACTCAGGGAATCCAATGGTTGGATTTTTTCAATGGTGGCTAACATTCTCGCTTACCAATTGCATAACTGTGATATATTAGAATTCAGAGATGCACGAGGAGTATGTGGAATGTAATATAAAACAATTTAGGCTCAGTTGCATTTCTGTGAAATTTTGTTAAATATTTTTTTCTTGATTTCAATTAAAGCGTAATTTAATATTAACAACAGGGTCTTCCAATAGGGACTACCGAACTTTGAGAGTTGATAGCGGCCATATTGTTGAAGCTACATCTGTGAAATTGGCTGTCATTTATTCAGTCTGTCTTGCCAAATCACCATGGAGGGACATAGCGTTTAACAACATGTACAAATAATAAAATTGTTTTATCAAAATGGGTGATCTGTCGCTTCGCCCATTTTCATGGCAGTCGATTTCGCGTAGCTCACAAGAACTCGGCCTTTCGGGGACTACAACGTGACAAATTTTGCATTGTGACTTGGGCGTGTACCCATACAAAATTCAACTGACCCAGGAGCTGAAGGTAAACGACCATAGACAACGACGTGTGTTCGCTGAATGAGCTCTGGAGCAGTTGGAAACTGACCCTAATTTTCATTGAAAAATCATCTTCAGCGATGAGGCCCATTTCTGCATTAATGGGTACGTCAACAAACAAAATTGTCGAATTTGGGACGATACCAATCCACATGAGATCCAAGAGCGTCCAATGCATTCCGAAAAAGTCACTGTTTGGTGTGGATTTTCGGCTGGCGGTGCCAGGTCTTTAAGAACGATGTTGACCAGGCCATCACCGTCAACGGCGAGTGCTATAGGTCGATTATTACCAACTTCTTTTGACCTGAGTTGGATCATATGGACACCAACGACATGTAGTTTCAACAGGACGGCACTACGTGCCACACAGCTCACGCCACATTGGAAATTTTGCACGAGCGATTCGAGGGCATGGTCATCTCACGTGGAGGTGATGTGAACTGGCCACTGAGATCTTGCGATTTGACTCCGTTAGACTTTTTTTTGTGGGGTTTTCTGAAGTCGCAGCACAAACTACAGTGGCCCATGCCATCGGTCAAATTCAGCCTGATTTATGCGCCAGAGTCATGGAAAATTGCACATTTCGGATGCGCGCTATCCAGAGAAACCGCAGCGGACATTTGAACGATGTTATATTCCATACATAATGACATCGATAGGCCTTTCAAACAAATAAAAAATTTCGATGGTACCTCACACACTTTGCTTTATTTAAATTTAAAGATAGGAAGTGCTTAATGAAAGACCCTTTATATGTTGACATTTTTTTGTACGCAAGTTGCGCCGAGTGCGGGAATTCTAATTTTCTTATAAGTCCACGTACCTCAAATATCACGATAACAAGTTTAGCGCAGACCCCCACACCCAGCGACTGCAGTTCGTTATCTTTTCGCCACAGATCATGTTGGCAGTTTTTTCAAAGTTAAAACTAATAAAAAAAACATATTAACAAATAACTAGTTATGAATTAATAAAACAAAACACAAGCAACAAGAGATTATTGAAGGTTGTTTAGGGCTTTAGCGAAACGAAAAAAAACAATAAAATCAAATCCGATGAAATTGTAATCAGGTACATGCAATAAAGGATAGACTTGCTGAATAGTCACTTATCAAACATAGCAGAAGCTGTAGCGTTATATCAAAAGAAAATCTGAATTCCGAAGAACTTAACGCAATATACGAATTTAAAAAAAAATATTTGAATTAAATCAGATGAACATACTCGTATGTACGAATTCCTCATCATTTTTCCACATTATAACCCTTCCCATTAACAATACTAAGACGATTATCACTAAATCCTATGTTTCGTCAATGAGATTGAACATTCTCAAAAATGTTCAATCTCTTTGACGAAAAATGCTGACAAATCGAGGGAACAAATTACTGCAGAGACGCGAAGAAATACAGAATAAACACCAATGACATCTACATATGTTATATACATCGCCAATATAATAAGCAACTCCCCAGCGAATGCAACCTAGGCGAAGGACCAGTAGGTATATGGCAACCAGAATATAACAAATACACACCTCAATCACTTTTGAAAACTGTGAGATTGAGGTAAACCAAATTCTCAACGAAAGCAACGAAAATACATACTGGGAAGATATCCACTTTTCTCCGTCATTGTTCAGTCAGATCAACATATCATCGATACTTAAGACATCTAATCTACAGAAACTGCAAACACACCAGTTTAAAAATCATGGAACTCATTGACATGCTATATATAAGAACTACTTAGACTAACATATTGATGCTCACCATAACAATATTCAGCCTCACCTTCATCATCATCCTGATGTACACAGTGAAACATAATCAAACGCCAAAAACATAATTTATAATCCCAATACTTCAACAGGCGGGATAAGTTATGCCTTCTAAAATCCTCGCTCTTGCAACCGAAACAGCAGGAATACAGTCCCACTTGTCATCCTTCCACCTCAGATAGGGAGGAGTTACGTACCCATAAAAATATTTATAATTTCCGTTTCCACAGAATGTTCTGTAAGATATTGTCAAGTAAACGCAATCTTATCTTATCCCATCTTTCAGCTGCCTTGTCGTCAAATATCCTAAGGGTCTGAAAAGATCCCAGATGAGATACCGAACTTAGCGCTGAAGGCGTCCGACTTTGACGTTAAAAGAAGAATTTGTTCAGGCACCGAAGCGGATCTAAATCGCAAATACGGTCGCATTTCGTACCTAGACTTAATGGCCTCGGCAGAACCCTTGTCCAAACCCACAACCAAAGTAGAACCATTTTTATTTTGACGATTCTTTCTCTCCCTGTATGAGCGAACAGTCCACTTGGTCGTCTCGAGTCCAGGATACTGGGTACGCAGGCGCGCTAGCCTGTTGTCAACACTTCTGCCTTCAAATTGTGCAGTCTCTTTGCGCCTAGCTGTCGCCAGTTTCCTTTTCTTCTGACTTTTGGACCGGAGACCATCTGAGCGTCCAACAATTTTGTGTTTAAATAAAACACCGAATAATTGAGATATCGGACTGAAATTTGTTCAAGGTATAGTACGTATGTTAGGTTTAAGTATAAAATTCTATCTCGTTCATACGACCACCGCGAGTACGTTTGAAGTGACCGAAAAATTTTTAGAGCCAATTGTCCACCACTCTTCCATACATATTAGCCGGAATGTTGGCAATATCGCGTTCGATGTTGTTCCTGAGCTCCTCTAACGTTATTGGCCTGTTGACATAAACCAACGATTTAACGTATCTCCATAAAAAAGAAATCTATCGGCGTTAAATCGCATGAGTGAGCTGGCCTTTCGACCGGACCATTTCTCGAGATTACACGATTACCGAACTTCCCCTTCAATTGGGGATCAATTGTTTGACCAGCTGTGTGGCATGTGGCACCATCTTGTTGGAACCGCATATTACTGGTGTCAAGTCCATCCGATTGTGCCCAAAAATAGTCATCTAACATGGCACGATAGCGAACTCCATTGACAGTAACATGGCGATCATTTTCTTCGACGAAAAAATACGGCCCAATTAATATAATATAATATAATATAATAAAATTGTTAGGTATGAAAAACGCTTCGTCACATAAAATACTTTGATCAATCTGGCGATCACACGCACTGCATTAGTACATTCCTCACTATGCTGTTACAGAAAAGTTTCGGAGGATATTAAATTCATCACCGGAACTGTTAACGGTGTTTCTCTAAACGACATCCAATTAGCTTGTGTCGTTATCTCACTGCTGATAAAGACAAAATATTCCGGCAAGTTCCGGATCCCACAGCGGATATTGAGGTTCTTCTTTTGACAACAATTGTATGTATATGGCGCAGTCCATTCAACGCGGTGCAGGAACTGCACCTTCAATCAAGTGGCGTACCCTAGTGCGGGAAAAGTCATTCATTTCGTTGCACTTTGTGATGAAAAGTAGACGAAAGTTACAAAATATAAAAGTGCGTGATTTATGCATCCAGATTTTATATGGAGTATAGATCCTATATATATATATGTATGTGCAAATGGTTGGGCTTATGTTGTGTGCTTGTTATTTTGTCTGTATGTATGTACCTTATTTTCAGCACTTGATTAAATAAAGATTGAAATTCTGTTTGTCCTTTGACATTTCTGATCCCTGGTCACAGATATTTTTTTGGGGAATGCCATAAATGCTGATAAAATATCTTAAGGCTTTAATTACTGATAAACTATTTCTTGTTGAGGGAGTGAAGGCTGAGGCAAATTTAGAAAACTTGTCAATTATGATTAATATTTGATAGTTGTTTATGCTGTATATATCTACATATATGGACTATATCTAAGGGTTTAGGACTTTCAGATTTGTCGTACTCTATTTTTGGGGGACGGGGGATGGGGGAAGATTGATTTTTCTGTTTGCGTTTTTATGATTCGGAGTGTATGCGGAAATTTTAAGCAAGTTTTATATCATATCGTTTGTCCAAGCAATATACATATGAAACAACTTGAGATTGAGGTATATAATTGCCTTGATATATTGCGCGGAGCTGAAACTAACCGTTAGAGCTATTTGCTGTGATCAAGGACCCAAAAATCGTAGTTTATATAGTAAACTTAATCTAAATAAAAAAAAACGTTAACTTCACTCACAAAAATAAATCCATATATGGAACGTATGATATCCCTCATCTTATAAAGAGTATTCGGAACAACTTACTTAAATACAATTTGTCCACTTTTGATGGAATTGTTAATTGGAAGGTAATTGAATACCTTTATAACACCGAAAAAAGTAATACTACCAAAATATGTTCAAAAATACATATATTAAACATCAAACCCACAAACGCAAGAAATAGATCATTTTGTTTCAAAGGCTTGGCCTTAACTATAGAAAACGTTTTAAGAATAAGAAACACATTATTCATGGATCATTATGATTTATATTACATTTATTTAAAAAAATATAATCAAGATCCGTTAGAGAACTTATTTGGTAAAATAAGAGCGCGGAATATTAATAAAAGTAATCCAAGTGTTTCCGAATTTAACTCGAAATGTTCCAACTGCGAAGAAGACGATTCGGAATATCTACAGGTGGATTGGAATGCTATTTTGCAGAGTGATATAGAAGAACAAATAATACTTACCCAAGAGCTATAACAAAATCACGACATTCTTAAGAATGAGGAATGTTTTGAAAATAACATGAATACGAACAATATAATATATTGCGGAAAAATTGATAAAATTAAAAGAATATGAAAATTCAAAAGAAAATACGGTTTTCTTATGGCCGTCGGAAAAATATTTTCAAGTATGCCGTCTTCATGTACAAATATTTTGCGAATACTTTCGAAAACTACCTTTTGCATCTAACTTTAAAGAAAATATAATCAAAGAATGTATAAAGGGAACAATTATATGTACATTTTCCGAATTGGTTCAATGTATGTTATGACCACAAAATTAATTTAATAAATTTCCTAATAGTGGTATTGCTCTGGAAAAATTGTAAATGGGTCCTTGATAAGAATTTAAATAAAAGTAGAATTTCCAGAAATAAAATAAAAAAATTGCAAAATGTAATGAACGCTTAAAAAGTAAACTCGACAGATAAATTGATAGTGATTATTGAGGGGTTGGGAGGGTGGGGGTCGATATCCTGCCACGTCCTCGTTCGTGTCTCCTGGAAACTACTTCAGTTAAGGTGATTTAACTGCAATTTAATACTAACTTAATTTAAGTTAATGATTATTTTGTTAAGTTAGTTAGTTTTTTTTATAATAATTTCGAACATTAGTGACCTTCACTTAAGTAGGCCAAGAGCAGTGATCAATTATTATAAGGGCATAAATATAAAATGCAGTATGCAAAACTCATATTCATACCCATTTTCAGAGGAAATTTTTTTATTTATTTAATCAAGTGCTGAAAATAAGGTACATACATACAGACAAAATAACAAGCACACAACATAAGCCCAACCATTTGCACATATATATATATACGATCTATACAGATACTCCATATCCATCCTACCAACGTGTCGGCATCAGAACTCCGTGACCGCAGTCGCACAAAATATTTGTTTGTTTCTTTTTTGCAGTGAAGGTAAACAAGGGTATGTGGGAGTGACACGATGGACTAAAAAGTGAGCAGTGTGTGTTCTGGTTTTTTCCCTTTTGTAAGAAGTTTAAGCTTTTTAAAGAGCTTTTTTTAGTGAATTTCGTTTTCATATATCACTTCTTCCCATATGAATGAGACATCTGCGTAGTTTATTATCTGTGGCTGAACTATAATAGTAGAATGCTTTCGAACAACCACTTCCGAAACAGAGCGAATACACAGGATTTGTATTGTGTGACCATAATAGCTTTTTGCTTCGATTCGTTAAATTCACTTTTGCTCGCTTACGAAAGAGCGAATGGATTCGCTCTTTCGTAAGTGTGCGTATGAAAACTTGACAAGCGGTCCCCCATCTAAGTACTAAAAGCGCCAGATGGTGCTTGATTTCGGTAATCGGTGACCTTTGCTTCCGAGCACAGACTATTATAGTTCAGCCTCTACTTTGGACATAGTCGAATAAAGTTGTGAAATTGTTTTAATCGTTGCATTTTATTTTGTGTCGTCGTAAATTGAACAGTTGTGGGTGAGGACCTAGTCCTCCACGTTCGTTCGCGTTTTTTTTTTTTTTGAGAAAAGAGAAATAAAAATTCATTTACCGAGCCACATCCCCTCAAAAAAATAAACAAACATAAATGCGGCAAAAAACTAGTGATGAAAATAGACTTCCCCAGTTGAACCGAAAAATAAAAATAAATTGTAATGAAATGGATTGAATTATTAGCATACTTAGGGAAATTTTGACGGTAACAATTAATATTGGAACTGGATCTAACTGAACTTAAAGAAGAGAAATAGATGCTTCTGGCATACCGACAAATTGGGATTGGGATTTTGATGTTTTTCCATATTTAACTTGCGCATTTTTTTAATTTTTCGTTATTAATATTTTCAAAAAATCTGAGAAAAAAAAATCAATTTTATGATTGGCACTCGAAAAAGTTTAGTTATATGCGGTTCAGTTATAGGCTTTATAAATTAATTTGTTCCTAATCCCTTGCTAATAAAAAGATTCTTAAAATCTAAAATCAGTACAAGGTATTATAATTATGAAGCATTAAAATTGACTGAAGTTATACTTTATATAGCATTTAATTTAATTTAATTTAATTTAATAAAAAACGTATTAAGCAGTAGGAACTACCTATGATACTCGTATTTCAAAAGTGAAAATATCAAAATAAGTGTTCTTAGAGACGATATTCTAAATCAAAGAAAACAGCTTGCATTATTTTTGAAGGCAAATTTTCCTTCATTTTGAAACAATAGCGACAATTGTTTTCTTTTAAATCCAAAGATTCAACCAATGTTATTGCTATAACATTTCAGAACAAAACGCGTAATATTTATACCCTAGGTAGGGTATATTAAGTTTCATATGTGGTTTGCAACATAGAGAAATAATAAAGATAGACCTCAAAATATGTATATATTCGTGATCAGCATCAAAAGTTATGTCGATTTAGCCATATCCATCCATCCGTGCGTCCGTATATCAACACTTTTTTGGGCCTTCAATTTTGTGTTAGGAACATGAAAGTTGGTAACTTTCTAGAATCTGAAGCAGTACAAGGGTAAACATTTTCAAAATTCGCCGACAGGTATGCCCAATTTAAAAAAAAAGTTGTATTTCCCAATATTTTTGCTAGAAATTTAAAAATATTTAATTTTTTTACAACATATTTAGACGCTGACTTTTTCTATGTATCATTCATACATTACATATGGCTAAGCCCATATTTTGGGGGCGTTTTCATGTATTGGTTTTCTAAGGATATTTACGGTGAATGTTAAGTCTTTTTATGTATATTTCACTTGAATTCGTTAACTTTGGTCACAAATTTTGAGAGGCAAGTCCACTTTCTGCTAAGAGAAGGTTGTACCTACAGTTTTGTAGAACTCTTTTGTTAAATATTTTTGATTACTATGGCAATTTATAGTCAACAGGAGTGCATTCGATAAATAAAAGAATAATATTAAAAATAAAAATAAAAATTAAACTCTTACTATTGCGAAATAATCTCAGTCAAAAATTATCTACATTTACATTGAGAGACTGCATCTGTGAGCATGGGTACAATGGGAGGGAGTCCGAAAAAAACAGGCGATCCAACCGATAGAAGTAAGGGTTTGGAGTTCGCAAAATAGTAGGTATCAATCAAAAGATTCGAATTTATCAAAAAACTTAATTTTTAATTATGAGTGCAATAAATTAAACAGCGAAAACCAAATATAGAACTCCTACTCCATGTGAAAACAAAGACATGGAACAAAAAGTGTTTATTCGACCTGACCCTTCAAAGAAGACTTTTCTCTTTTACTGCAGCTTAACGAGAAAACAAAATAAAGAAACAGTTAAAATAAGGGTGAAAGCGACAAGCACTTGACTAATTTTTTGACAACGATCCCTTGTGTTTTGGGTTCGTTGCTTTTGGCAGTGCATATTCAATACTCACTTCTGGATTTTTAACTATTGTTCTAAAGTGCTGAGAACTTTGCCACAATTCTGGGCTAACTGTTATGGGCGGTCAGGTACGGACTCTTAGGGTAAAGTTTTTGTAAGATCCCTAATTAGTAACCGTTACAAGAGACTCACAGCCTCCTCCGGGCGGCCACAGGGCCACGAATGCTACAGCATGATAAACTGTCTACTAGCCCAGTCGCTCAACCGGACTTTGTGTTCTCTTGAGCCTTGCTGGACTATGCGGCTTGTATTCATTACTCTAGCATTTGGCTAAAGTGTGCAACGTGAGGAGACAACCTCTGGAAATAATGTCTAATTCAAGGTGGAACAGCATACGCCGAGGAATGCGTGGCTAAGAAGGTGCTTAGTCGTTAGTATTCCAACTAAGGATACCAGGCGACCTCCTGCTTCATTCTATGCCTTCCCACAGTATGCCGGGCTCTGCTGTGGGTTATGTTCCCTTTCCCTTCTAATAGTGAGTTCGAAATTTCAGAACAAAATAAAACAAAAATACAGGGTGATGTACCCTCTACTGCATCAACTTATGGGACAGCAACTGTGCTACTTGTTGGAGCAGAAAAGAATTCTTCCCATAAATTTTCAAATCTGGCGCCATTCTTTAGACCAGTCGCCATAATTTTTTGAATATCTTTTTGTAATATTGAACATAAAGCTTAAATTAGAAGAAAATTGTTCAGAAAATCATACCTATAAAAACCCTTACAAATAAAGAAAAGAAAGCTTTTTCGTACAACCACATCGGTGGTAAGACGTAGTTAGTTGTTTTATTTCGCTCGTTTCGCTGACCAAAAATCTAGGTCCTAGTCCTTTATTCTCTCGCTAAACGATAGTCTTTTCGCTAACTAAAAATCTCGGTCCTTATGTAAGACCTAGTCGTTTATTCGCTCGTTAATTAATAGTCTTTTCGCTAACCAAAAGTCTCGGTGTTTTTTCCGGCCGAAAAGTAAGTACCAACCCGGATCGAACTACGACCTAGGAAGTAGAGATTCGAGGTTGACCGTTGAAAAACGCTTCAAACGTTCATTTTGGCGCCCAACCTGTTAGGAAAGAACCCTAATAAAAAGTGTAAAAAAAAGACAAAAATTTGATTCATCTATAAATTGTATCAAAGTTGTGCAATAGACTATTTAGTGCAAACAAAAAAAACTTTTCGTGTCGCGAGATCGGTTTCGGTTCGGTAGCGCGAGGGCAAAGTGCAGTGAAACCACATCAAGGAGACAAAGAGGACAAAGAAGACACCAACCAAGAAGCAAATACACAACGTTAAGGGTCGAAGTCCATTTTGGAAGATAAGTATAATCTTCCAACCCAGGTATGTCACAAAAGTCCATTCAATCGAACGAGCGCTAGAAATTTAAAAATTATACAATATAAGAAAAAAATAAATAAATAAAAAATCAAAGTTCGCCTAAAAGAAATTTCGGAAAAGATGAGCGCACATTCAACGGAATAAGACATGCATGCACATTGTAGATTGAAGTATCGAATATGCTCATTATAGTAGAAACATATGTACATACACTCATATAAACTATTCATCATATTGCTGCAAAGAAGCCAAAGTACAAAATTCGCCTTTTCTTCCTACCATGGCCGTAGAGTAAAATCAACCAAGTTAACACAAGGAAGTTAAAATTAGAATCCACAAAAAGCTCATACGTTCCACAATTTTCGTTGCTTTCTCTTACACTATTTTTCGCATATTGCTCTTGACAAGCTTTCGCTAATGCACTTGCACTGCTCGTCGGTTAATTGCTCGTCCATACGAAATTGAACTACCGTGTTCTTTTTCGATCATATTCATGAAAGCTACGCCAAAGCATTATTTCTTCTGCACTGATCTTAATTTCGCCTGCATCTTCATCAATCATTACAACTTTTCGTCGTCGGGGGAGAGGGTGCTGCATTGATCGTATGCAGAAGGAAAGCTGTAATTTTGTTCCCATCACAAACTTCTTAGTCGTAAGTTATTCAAATTATCCATTAGCCATCGATACGATTGTTCCTGATTCAACGGATCATAGTAATCTTTCGCCGTGGAAATCATTTCGGCGTTGGAATTTTGATTGCCAAATTACTGCCATAACATAAGTCAATTTTCTATCGAATAGGAGTTGCCGTTTATCTGTTTTTATTTGAAAAATTAGAATTGGTTGGCATTTCGTTTGCCGTCGTATCAGGGACTTTTGAATTTATTGTTGAATCGCAACGAATAAATAAGTTCACTATGCCAGAGGGGGACCGCACTACCACCATAGAAGAGTTGAAGCAGCTGCGCTCATCAAACAGAGGCAATATTAGTAGGATAAAGAATGTAGTGGAAACTAAGGGAAGCGCTCTCTCACCAACTGACTTGGAATGTCGGTTGGGTATTGTTGAATCATACTTCAAGCAACTTTTAACATACCAAACTCAAATTGAGCGATTAGTACCATCGGAAACAAGTCGAGGAGATTTAGAAGATTTGTATATCTCCACAAAAACAAAAATTCTGTCCCTTTTGGGAGCAAATAGGCGCCCTAGTGTTGCAGAAGCAACATTCTCTGTTCCACATTCGGTTAATCATTTACCAAAGCTAAAGTTACCTCGATTCAATGGTAAATATTCTGAATACAAAAATTTCCTCAATTCATTTACTACTTTGGTGGATAACGATCCATCATTAACAAAAATCGAAAAATTTAACCACTTATTGACATGCTTAGGTGATAAGGCATTGGGAACAGTAAAAGCGTTCCAGGTTACTGAGGATAACTATTCCAAAGCTATCGCATTGCTCAAAGAAAGATATGGCAACGACTGTCTTATCTTTTTAGAGTACATTTCGGAATTGTTCGAGTTACCCAAGGTTCAAAAGTCGTCGGCGAGCGCATTGCGGAGCTTAGTAGACAACATTTCAGCTCTTTACAATTCGCTGCAGTCAATAGGCTCCTACGAAAACATATGCAATTCAGTCATTATCTATATTGCGACGTCTAAACTCGACTCAGAAACTCAGTCAAAATGGGATGAACATTTAAGCTATACAACCCTTCTTAAGTGGAAAGAGTGCGCTAGTTTACTTAACAAACGCTGCCAATAGCTGGAAGCGAGGGAAAGCAAACAGTTTCGTTCGGGACCTGCTCAAAGGGGACTAAATAGAACGCACCACAGTAATCGTTCTCAAACTTTATTCACTATGACACAACGGTGTTGCGTTTTTTGCCGTGATTGCAGCCATTCTATCCAAAATTGTTTAAGTTTCACTGCATTGTCTGTTAAAGATCGATTTACAAATGTGAAGAAGTTGGGGCTTTGTCTTAATTGTTTAGGAAAAGGTCATGGTGTAGCGAAGTGTCCATCAACATATAGATGTAAGAGCTGTAGACAATCTCACCACAGCCTCTTACACATGATACAACCAAATGAGAGCACTGGAAGAAGCGAAGAAGTCTCCTCATCACATGGCACTTACAGAGGTAGAGAACCGTCAACAACAGCAGCAGTCCACGCAGCAGTTGAAAGCAAAGAAGATGCAAAAACTCAAGTCAATTTAGCTACAGCTTTGGTTCTCGTACAGGATTCGTCAGGTAACTTTCAAATTCGTAGGGTGCTTCTTGATTCAGGCTCACAGGTGAATCTAGTAAATGAGAGATTTGCAACCAGTCTTCATCTCAAGAAAGAAAGGAAACAAGTAAACATCGCAGGAATAGGGGTTAGTGAGACAAAGATCCATTTCCAAACTCAGACAACCATCCGCTCGAGGTACAATAACTTCGAGTTGTCGTTGGAATTGCTAGTTGCTCCATCAATAACTGGATACCAGCCGGAATCAGCGCTTAGTGTGACGAACTGGAATATGCCTCGTAATCTGGAGCTCGCAGTTGAACACTTCAATCAACCCTCATCAATAGACTTGCTTTTGGGTGCTGAAGCATTCTTTGATTTGCTGCAGGTAGGACAAGTCAAGCTCGGCGAAGGACTCCCAACGTTGCAAAAAACCTCATTCGGCTGGATAGTATCGGGTGGATACAAGGCATTGGTGGAGAAGGAGAATCAACGTTGCTATGTCAATTCAACAAGAGGAGAACAGCTGGAGCAGTACGTTAAAAAATTCTGGGAATTGGAGGAGATTCAAGGACGTAAGTCCAAATGGAGAGAAGAACAGAAGGAGTGCGAAGAGCTATTTAAGCAAAATTTTGAAGTTCTACCCAGCGGTCGACTGATGGTTCAACTTCCTTTCAAGAACGATCCAGGGTCTTTAGGTGTGTCATTCGACATAGCATTTCGAAGGTTCTTATCACTTGAACGTAGGCTTTCCAAAAATGAGTCGCTAAAGTCTCAGTATGTAGCCTTTTTAAAGGAATACGAATCGTTATGTCACATGACTCTGGTGAAGGAACCCAATTTAGACCAAGCCCATTATTATATGCCCCATCAATGCGTAATTAGGCCCAACAACACTTCAACAAAATTAAGAGTTGTTTTCGACGCTTCTTGTCGTACCTCTTCCCAAATTTCGCTTAATGGAATTTTAATGATTGGTCCAACAATCCAGAATGACCTCTTTAATATACTTATTTGTTTTCGTTTACATCGGTATGCTGTTACTGCAGACATCATAAAGATGTATCGGCAAATCCTGATGCATCCATCTCATCGCCGATTTCAATTTATTTTATGGAGGGAGAACGAGGCAACGCCTGCACAAACCTATCAACTGAATACGGTGACATATGGTACGTCTTCGGCTCCTTATTTAGCCATTCGCAGCCTTCTATACTTGAGCGAACAAAATAGAAATAAATACCCATTAGGTGCAGGGGTGCTAAAATCTGACTTTTACGTGGATGATATGCTAACCGGAGATGATAATCTCGAAGTAGTCTTGCAGATGCAGAAAGAGGTTTTGCAAATTCTGAAGGAAGCAGGGTTAGAATTGTCTAAATGGAACAGCAACTGTTCAAGCATCGTTCAGGCCATAAGTGGGGAGAAGGAAGAGATACAAATCACTGACTCCAATCTTACAAGCACTTTAGGAATCGATTGGAACCCGCTTGGCGACGAATTTAGTTTTTCCTACAAACCAACTCGAACGTACACTAAGTACACAAAAAGATCCATTCTCTCGCTCGCCTTATCACTCTTTGATCCCATGGGACTAATGAGTCCTATAATCATCAGGGCAAAGGTAATTCTTCAACGATTGTGGATCGAAAATTGGGATGCATCAATCCCACAAAGTATCGATTTTGAGTGGCGGCAGTTCATGGAGGATCTGCATTCGTTACAAAACCTGGCCGTTCCAAGGCATGCCTTAATAGCAGATACTCGAACGTATCAAATCCATTGATTCGCGGACGCATCTATGCAAGCATACGGCTGTTGTTTGTATCTGAGAGCTACAGGTTCGTCGGGCTTAGTTCAGACAAAACTGCTTGTGGCAAAATCGAGAGTTTCCCCAACAAAGAAAAAACAGCTCCCTCGTTTAGAACTATGTGCTGCACATCTGTTGTCTAAGCTATGGGCAAAGATAAAGAATATCTTCGGAAGCACTCAGTCAAAGGCATTTTTTTGGACGGATTCAGCAATCGTACTGCACTGGATCTCAACTCATTCGTTGAAACTTGGGACATTTGTTGGAAATTGAGTCGCCGAAATACAGGAGGAAACAAAGGGTATAATCTGGAGACACGTCCCCACACTCGAAAATCCAGCAGACATTGTATCTAGGAGATGTACAGTAGAGGAGTTGAAAAGCTCCATATGGTTTCAAGGTCCTACATACTTATTTCAAGGCGAAGAAAGTTGGCCGTCGATTGTCGAACCCATTTTTTCCGCAGAAGATCTAACGCTAGAAATGGGAAAAACGGTTCTTGTCGGCAGAAAAACGGAACAAAACTTTTTGTTGGAACTGCAGTTCGTACACTAAAATCCTTCGAACGGTGGCATATGTCATTCGATTTTGTAGTCGTATACAAGGTAGGTCAAAGGACATCAGTAGTACGTTAAATCCAGCGGAATTAGAAGATGCCCTCTTACGTGTGGTATCAGCAATACAAACCAGTTATTTTTCTGAAGAAATAGAAAGTATTGAGAAGAATAGAGAGCTGAAGGGCTGTATAAAATGGCTTAATCCTTTCATTCAGAAAGTCAGCAATCTGTGCATGCTAAAGGTATCTGTGCTTGCTCCCACGATGTAATGAATTTAGCAAAATTCTCGTCAGGCATCTGCATCGGTCGAATTATCATGCCGGGGCGAAGTCCCTTGTGGCACTGCTAAGGCAGCAATTTTGGATAATCAATGCTAGGGAGATCGCTAGGCAAGTTGTCCGACAATACACCCATTGTGTAAAATATCGGCCAAAATTGATGGAGCAAGTGATGGGGAATTTTCCTCAGAAGAGGTTGACATCTTCACGTCTCTTTTTAGTTTGTGGAGTAGACTTCTGTGATCCAATCAGCACTTATTTGAAGATTCGTGAGGTACCCTACAAATCGTACGTGGCGGTATTTGTGTGTTTCTCTTCGAAGGCGGTTCATTTGGAAGCGGTTACAGATCTGTCGGCGGAAGCCCTCATTGCTGCTTTAAGAAGAATGATAGGTCGTAGAGGTCTACGGACAACGCAAAAAATTTTGTAGGGGCCCAGTCAAATCTTCTCGAATTGCGCAATATGGTGATGGAGAAATCTTCACAAGAAACAATCACTTATTTTTGTAGTAATCAAAGTATAAATTTTCATTTTATACCCCCCAGGGCACCTCACTTCGGAGGCATTTGGGAGGCGGCCGTAAAGGTTGCCAAAGGCCATTTGTATCGCAGTTTGGGCGGAGCCAAACTGACCTTCGAGGAGCTGTCAACGGTACTTGTCGAGAACGAAGCGGTCATGAATTCGAGGCTGATAACCCAGATGACATCAGATCCCAACGATTTTGAAGCGCTCACCCCGGGTTATCTACTCATCGGCCCTTCCCTCAAGGCCATTCCCGAGCCAGCAACAGAAGTTCCTGACATCAGCTACATCCAGCGATGGCGAAGAATAAATGCCGCAAAAACACACTTCTGGTGACGATGGTCGGCGGAGTATGTCAACGAACTTCAGTGTCGTTCCAAATGGTCTTCCGCAAGTCCATACATAGAACTGGGTAGTCTGGTCATCGTTCACGATGACAACATCCCACCTCAAAAATGGTAGATGGGCAGGATAACCAACGTCATCCAAGGCCAAGACGGGAAGGTTCGAGTGGCAGATGTGAAGACAGCGAGGGGCATCATCCGACGCCCTATCCGAAAACTTGCGGCTTTACCAGTTTGAAAGGCAGAGGTGGCGCCTTTCTTTAGACCGTCGCCATAATTTTTTGAATATCTTTTTGTAACATTGAACATAAAGCTTAAATTAGAAGAAAATTGTTCAGAAAATCATACCTATAAAAACCCTTACAAATAAAGAAAAGAAAGCTTTTTTCGTACAACCACATCGGTGGTAAGACGTAGTTAGTAGTTTTATTTCGCTCGTTTCGCTGACCAAAAATCTAGGTCCTAATCGTTTATTCTCTCGCTAAACGATAGTCTTTTCGCTAACCAAAAATCACGGTCTTTGTGTAAGACCTAGTCGTTTATTCGCTCGTTAATTAATAGTTTTTCGCTAACCAAAAGTCTCGGTGTTTTTTCCGGCCGAAAAGTAAGTACCAACCCGGATCGAACTACGACCTAGGAAGTAGAGATTCGAGGTTGACGGTTGAAAAACGCTTCAAACGTTCACTACCCGTAAATCCCGAGGAGGTCGTTGCCAATAGGGCCGACCCTCTCATCAGTGTCGCTGATAAGAGACGAGATGAAGTGGATCTGTCCTCCCATCTCGACTCTGATTCAAACACTCTCTGCGGAGAATCATCCAGCATGCTCTCGGACGAACACTCGGTTCAATCCGGTTGCACTGCCGTTGAAGTTGGTGTCGAGAAATTGTCCCTAGCGAACAGCGGATTCATAAAATTAACTTCGGCTGAAAAGAGGCGATTCAGTATTGCCTCAAAAAACGGCATCTCTAGAGAACGTATTCTCGAGATAGTCAAATCTTCTCAGTCCTACAAGGGTACCGAGGCGAAGCGTCTGCGATCTAAGGAATCTACCCTTCTGCTCCACAGAAGAAAAAAGATAGAACAGGACTGCCGCACTCGACAAGACCTTATACAGGGATACAGTAGGGATTGTCAAATTGGGTGCTGGTACACGAGGCCGCTAAACCACATTTTCGGGGTCTGTTTCACAGGTTGGCTCCTAGTCGTATGCTCTGGCCCCTCCACTGCAGAGTAGACGAGGGTCAATTTCGAAAAATTAGAGGGAAATGTGATTTGAACATGATGCTAGTGGAAGGGGATTCATTTTCGAAACCGCATATTAACCGTGGGTTCTTTCCACAAAGTACCGACTTTGCGAACAGTAAAATTATGACGCTTATGGCTGCTGAGAATACTCACCTCTTTGGAGGGTCATACAAAGGACCATCGAGAGAGATCTTGTTCATCTGGTACTAGGTGTCACAGACTGCTCGATGGATCGCTTAAAGATGCTAAAAGGCAATGTGGCCTACTGTTTTGGCAGAGTTAGGCTGATCCTAAAGAGCACAGACAAGGTCTCAGGTGAACAAAAACCTACTCAAACTGCCGTAGGTGTAGTGTCAAATGTTGCCACCCGTCCTAGGGACGCAGCACCGCAGAACACGATGGAATGTAATACTGCAGTGTCTACATCTTCCACCTCAGAAGTCTCGAAAGAAAATACAAGTAGTACAATTGTGTCTACTGAAGCCACTTTGCAGAATCCGAAGACCTGCGATGCTGGTACCCCGACGGTGATAACAGTGACCTCTCATGTAGCGGGTAAGGCATCAGTGCCCACTCCTGTTATAAAGACAGCTTCTGCTGTGAGTGATAGGCTTGCTGGCCACACTCGTTGGGATGGAAAACTTAAGAAAACAGGAACTAACTATTCCGTCAGAAGAAACCATCCCACAAAAACACCAATCAGAAATGATGAAGTACAACATCAAAAGTGCTGCAGAGTAACCTGCATCATGCTAAAGGTGCTTCGAACATTTTTAGCCAACGGTTTATCCGGATAAATAGCCCTTGGTCTCATTCAGGAGCCTTGGGTGATTGGGGACAAAATAAAGGGCTTTCATAATAATACATGTAAGTATGCTCATGCGGAGTTAATACGAGTACCTAAGGCTGCTTGCTTAATCAGTTCTAAAATTAATTTTCTTCCCATCCCAGAATTCATCAGCAGAGACTGAGTGGCCTGCATTGTTAAGTTTCAGATAATAGGAGGAGTTCGGGAAATTATGAGCACCTCCGCCTACTTACCTGGAGACTCGGAGTCAGTTCCGTCCATGGCCGTGCAGGATTTGGGCGACCTATGTCACCGTCGCAACTGGCATCCGATCATTGGATGCGATGCCAATGCCAATCATGTGGTATGGGGTAGCAGCGATATCAACAAAAGGGGTGAGTTACTTCTCGATTATACTACAAGTAGAAATTTAGCTGTATTTAGAAGGTAACAAACCAACATTTACAAATTCCATTCGCGAAGGGGTACTTGACCTCACAGTCTCGAACACTTTTATTTCTAACTCTGTCATCGATTGGCACGAGTCTAATGAACCCTCACTAGGTGATCATCAGCATATCAGATTTAACATCTCGGGTGGGGTTAATCATGAACATTTACACTACGCGCCGAAAAGAACTAATTGGGCATTATTTCGCGAAATGACATGCTGCTTACATCTTTAAGATCAAAATATGATGTGGATATGGCAGACTGCCAACTAAATGACTTTCTAATCTCTTCCTTCAGGAGAAGCTGTGTTCCAAAAAATTAAAATACAGACAAATGGAGCGTACCGTGGTGGAATGACCTGCTAGAGATACTCCTCAAAAGGGTGAGAAAACTTGTTATCACCGCAAAACGCAATAAAAATTGGGACGACTATAGGTCCGCATTGACTAAATTTATTATGGAGTTGAAGAAATCCAAAAGAACAGCAAGGAGAAAGAACTGCGAAAACATTGAATCTCTTCCAGTAGCACCCCGTCTCCAAAAGGCTCTCTCTAGGGATCATTCCAACGGATTGGGATTGCTCATCAAATCTGATGGCACCTATACATCTGGTTGAAGGGAAACCCTGGAAACTTTGCTATAGGTACACTTCCTTGGTTGGACAATTTGAAGTGATCACGCATCTATTGCTCCTGAAGGCACCACATGTGGCAACTCCAGAAGAATCAACAGCTTGTCTGGAAATCTGTTCAGTCAAAATAAAATTAAATGGGCAATCGGTTAATTCAAAGCCTTTAAGGCACCTGGCAGTGATGGTGTTTTTGCAGCCTTTATTTTAAAATGTCTAGAATACCTCCTGCCTACCTTGGTAGCTCTATTTAGAACAAGTTTTAAATTGGGATACATTCCACTAACTTGGTGGGAGGTAAATGTGGGGTTTATCCCTAAGCTAAGTAACAAATTCAATGAGCTACCCAAATCCTACCGTCCAATCAGCTTGACATCGTTTTTCTTGAAAACCATGGAAAGACTGCTAGAGAGAGAGTACGAGAGACTACTCCTCTGCACTCTCGTCAATATGCATACAGGAAAGGTTGATCCACGGAAGGGGCCCTTCATCATCTCGTTACAGAGATCAAATCAGCCTACCGTAGCAACGAAATCGCCCTTTACGCATTCCTTGACATAGAAGGTGCTTTTGATAACACTGGTTATGTATCTATCACTAGTGCCATGATACGCAGGGGAATCGACGAACCTATTACCAGATGGGTTAGGTCTTTGCTCGATAGCCGCATAATAACATCTTCAACAGGAGAGGTCTCTGTGACGATTTCCGCGGCTGAAGGCGGCCCCAGGGCGGCATCCTCTCGCCTCTTTTATGATCGCTCGTAGTGGATGACTTATTGAGTAGACTTAATAGTTTAGGCTTTACAACTATAGGCTATGCAGATGGTCTTGTGATCATCATCAAAGGAAAACATGAAGACAATGTGTGTCAACTCATGCAAAATGCACTCCGTGTACTCTCGGACTGGTGTGCTGGCGAGGGTTTATCGATAAACCCCAGCAAAGCAGTCGTTGTACCGTTTACAAGAAGAAGAACAATTTACATTGGTTCAGTGACTCTAAATGGCAAAACCATTCATTTTTCTGACGAGGTAAAATTTCTAGGAGTTGTCCTGGATAAGAAATTTAACTGGAATTCCCACGTTAAGCATAAAATTGTCAAGGCAACCACTGCCATGTGGATCTGTCGTCGTATGTATGGCAAAACCTGGGGTCCGTCCCAAAGGTCATATTCTGGTTATATACCACGGTGGTAAGACCCATCCTTACATACGCATCCGTTGGCTGGTGGTCGAAAACCAAGGAGGTCTTAACCATCAGCAAACTCAGCAAACTTCAAAGATTAGCTTGCCTCGGAATTAAAGGTACTATGCACACCTGTCCCACAACAGCCACAGAAGCCATAATCGGACTTACTCCGTTACACATTTGTATAAAAAAAGTCCCAATTCGAAGTGCAGTTAATCTTCGAAAGTCGGATGTTAACACTGCGTGGGATTATGTGGGTCTCATGGATCTATTAACCGAGCTAGATATGCTCAGCAGGGTTTCTGCCTTTATGCCCAAATCACTCTACTTTGGCAGAAGGTTTGAGATTGAGATCCCAAACCGTGATATATGGAATAACGGCGGACCGTTGCTTGATCCAAAAGGAATCGTTTGTTATACCGATGAATCAAAAATGGATTCAGGAGTTGCGCTGGTGTGTATGGACCCAATCACAAGATTACGAAATCACTTGGAAAGAGTCATAGTGTTTTCCAGGCCGAGCTTTACGCTATTGAGACCAGGGCGTATATAAACTTGCAATGAGGAATCAAATGTGCCGCTCACCGACAGCCAAGCGGCGCTTAAAGCACTGATCAGTTCAAAATCAGTTCTAAGCTGCTTCCACAGTTTACAAAATTTGGACCGATACAATAAAGTGAAATTGTGGTGGGTACCGGGTCATGTAGGTGTTGAAGGCCATGAAACTGCAGATCTGCCAGCCAGAAAAGGTTCCTTTGCGTTGTTCATTGGACCTGAACACTTTTGCGGAATATCTGATTCTGCATTCAAACTAACACTAAACAGTTGAGAACGCAACATGTACATCTAACACTGGAATAACTCCCAAGGCCTCAGACAAGCTAAAAGAGCTGTCCAATCCTTTTAAAAAAAGGCAGCTGATATCTTAAAACATAGCAGAAATGACATAAGAAGGTTTGTGAGCTTTCAGAGGATGCCGCTTTTGCCTAAGGAGATATATCTCAATTAGACCTAAGGAACTAAGGAAAAGTTCAAGTACTACTGCCCTAAATAGTTTTCTCTGGCACAATAGATCTATCTGGTCTCAGTGCTTACACGCCATTTGGGCGTCATGAGCACGTCGAAGAACAACACGCCAAGTCTGCTTGATCTTTTATTAGTTTGAAGGGCTATCAAATAATACCTGCTGTATTGCACATATAATATTAACTTCCCTCACTCACAAATTCCCCTAAACTTTGAATGCTGCGACTAAATTACAAGTCAACTATTATTAGCTTGTTCCGTTCTCATACGGATTTCTCGCCCTGAGACGGGTTCAAATATCTATCAAGCACTGATAATAAGCTTGACTCAAAAAATTATTGAATTATTTGAAATGCATGTTGCATAAGGTTGGTTCACATACGAAACTTAAAGTATTCCTCGGAGGTTCATGTATTACTCAAAAATCGTTGTAAGCAATGTCGTAGGTAGAGAAATAATATATATATATATGACATATGCTATACTGTCATTCATGTTATCAAGAACATTCGATTAGCAAAAAACAAATTATTTTGCATCAAAAATTAACGTATGGCTCTCTCACAGCAGCTATGGTCTAATCTTCGAGTGATTGATGTAAGTAAGAAAGAAAAGTTGGATGCATGCTAGATAATAATGAATTGAATGATGAATTTCTTGCTAACACTTCAGTTCAGCTGCAGCTTTTAAGCTATACGCATCGACTATCTACCCATCTATCTTATTAGTTCTAGTTTATTTTTCTCATCGCGATATTTTTGTTATCAAAATTAATAAACGTTCGAGATCTCCCAATAAAGAAGACGACTTTTCGTCCTCTGAAAAGAAACCTACATCTCTTCAGAAAATGTCGGCAAGTAAAAAGAACTCCAGGTCCAATTACTGGAGCCCCTTACAGTGTCTGCTCGATAGCGAAAGTGGAAGTGAGATTATGGACGTAATTATTTCGCCAAATAGTTTTCGTAAAGTAATCGTCCCACACATTAAAGTGTTGCAAAAATAGTGTGATTATGTGCACGATTTAATGAAATCTCTAAATGTCTCTGACTATGCAATTAAAAGAATGTCCATTGGCATTAAAACTATTTGTGACCCTATGGAATCATACAAAACTGTAAATTTTTTACACATGATCTCGAATGTGAAAAAGCTTTTAAAGCTGTTTGTATGGATTAGGTCCATTTGATACTAATTTATTAAAATCCGAACTTATCAAACTTGGTCTAAAGTGTAAAGAAACAAAAATGATAAGAAAAAAATATGAACATTGTACAGACACAATTTATATAGTTTTCTTGGAGAGTGGCAGTATTAAACTGAATGAACTAAAAAGAAATATTCGCTCCATTTTCCACACACAAGTAAATTGGGCATTTTATCGTAAACAAAAAAATCGTCTGACGCAATGCCGAAACTGTCAAATGTTCGGCCACGGCGAGAGGAACTGCCACATAAGGACATATTGTGCTTTCTGCGCCGGTCCTCACAAAACTGAAGAATGCAATTCCAAGACAAATGTCAACAAATATGCCAACTGCAATGGGAATCACAAGTGTACTTTTTTTTGGATTTTTATTAATTATTAATTCATTATAACTTACTTGCTAAACCAAAAACGCTTAAAACTAGCCTATCTAACTTATCTATGTTATTCTAACTTACTGGCCCCATGCGGACGCTCTATGCTAAACCTAATACTTAAAAATATGTCTTTCGACGTAACCTAACTTAAATTTGTATTTATTTGTTTTTTTTTTTTTATTACTAATAATTACTAAGAAAAGTTTTATTGCGATGAAAAAACTTAGTAAATTAACTTTTTGTTTATTTCTTATACATATAAAACTTATAGACTATCTTAAAATAAATCTTACCTTATTCTACCTTAATCTACTTACTCTAACTACGTAATTATTCCTTTTTTTTTTTTTTTTTATATTTATTTATTTTTTTTTTTTTTTAATAGATCCAGGTGTGTTGTTGTTTTTTTTTTTTTTTTTTATATGTATATATATGTTATCTAAAAATCTACCTAAAAAAGCTATGTAAATCGGCCATAGAAAAAACAGCCGACTTCAAACTGGCTACCCTGGATTATGGGGAAACGACGAAGGAGTTCCCCCTCTGTCGGCTAGCCACCAAAAATGTCCGTACTGACGTTGTACGTCGTCTATATCGCGACTCGATACCGCTCTACTAAACCGGAGACGCTCCACACTGCTGTGTGCGACGTGCCTGTCGTAGTTGAGTCGCCTATCCGCAACTGTCCGAGCAACATGGAAGATTAGCGGCACTGCCAATCTGTCCTGGATCAGACCTTTCTCATCGAGATAGAGGAATGCCTCTGGGGGAACAAAGCCGTTAAGGCGCACTCTCTCGTAGTACCTGTAATTGGGGTAATATGCCCCAGAGATCAGGTTATTCATCGAGCTCATTACTCTTGCAATATGCCTTCGAGTCAGCTTGATTAGGATTTTATCCACCCTTATTAGGTTAGCCCTGTTGTACAGGACCTCATTGGGATAGAATTTTATGTACTGGGATTCTGGTGTTCTGTATAAATGAAGGCAAGCCCTCTCAAACAACCGAATCTTTTCAAACAAGCTTGCTCCCACGTTGAACCACATGGGGCATCCATATACGAGCATGGGCCGAAAGAGGGCCATGTAGCAGATTACCTTTACCCTTGCATCGAGTTGCTTGCTATAAAAAAGTCTCTTTGTAAGGGCAAAAGCACCTCTGGCTCTAGCCAGAGCAGCATCTATATGTATGTTAAAATATAGATATTGGTCTAACCAAAGCCCTAGGTATCTGACTATACTTCGACTCGCAAGTGGCTGTCTGTGCGGTCCAACGATTGAGAACTTTCGCCAATTCTTTCTGGTATCCCTAGAGTCCCCAGACAACGGCGTCCTAAAAAGAATGGTTTCCGATTTCTGGAAGTTAATCTTCAACTTCCAGTCATCGCAATATCGCTGGATCTTATCGAAGTCAGGAGCAGTGCAATGACCTCGATTTTTGGTCCTAATCTGTACGCAATCAAGTCGTCTGCGTACGCTATGGCATGATGAAGTGATCCTATGAGATCGCTCGTGTAAATGTTAAAGAGGATCGGCGAATTAACCGCACCTTGTTGCAGACCGTTTTTAATTAGAAATGTTCCAGCAGAAGTCACATTGCCATTTTTGACAATGAACTCTCTACTGGTGAGAATATTATAAAGTATGTACAGCAGTGGTTTGCCTATGCCCAGCCTGCTCAGCTTGTAGAAAAGTCCCTCTAACCATACGGTGTCGAAGGCCTTCTCCAAGTCAATCAGGCATGCACCCGTGCATTGGTTCTTGCTCTTGTTACATTGGATATCCGATACCAGTTTAGACGCGACATGTATTGTATCATGCCCCGCCTTAAAACCGAATTGGTTATCCGGAATTATATTATTGTTCTCAGTTCACTTAAGCAGGGCTCTATTGATAACTTTCTCGAATACCTAGCTGATTTTCGGAAGGAGACTTATCGACCGGAGATTTACCCCTTTTGGGGATAATTTGTATCACAGCTGTTTTCCAGTGCGCTGGATAATGTGCATTATTCAGCGCATTGTTAAACAGAGTAGTGTAAATGTCCACCGCTTATAGAGGGAGATGTCGAAGCACAGTGTTCGACACTCCGTCGATTCCCATAGATTTCTTTCTTCTCAATGATTCAAAGATCGCTTGGAGCTCCACCTTCGATATGTACGGGGGATGTACCCTTTCATCGGCGATGACATTGTTTTTTTTTTTTTTTTAAATTGGCGCGCCAAATGGGATATGAATACCATTAAATTATTTCAGGTCACTGGCGTTTGTCGAAATTGAGAGAGAAAGAAAGATTGGTGTAGTGGGTTTGAAACTTAGGTGGTATTAAGTTTTTCAGTAAACTCCAAGGGTGGCGTCCAGATAACTGGGGAGCTTGTTTGTTTTTGCTTTTTGTCGTTGCTCATGATTCACAGTATTTTTTGTCCTTCCACCTGATGTCATCATCACGATCAAGTTGCATTTAAGCCATATGACCATCCTATTGCCAGTGTTATGCCTTCGCAGTAGAGTTGACTAAGCTTTCGCAATTGATCGACTTTTTTATTTATTTCAGACGAAATAAATAGATGGTTGTTGAGATCAGGATTTGAACCGTGAGCCAAGAGCGTGACAAGCGTTGATGTTACCACTACACCACGGCCACCCGTCATTGATCGCCATAATATCGTCATTGAACTCGGTAAAACCTATGTTCTCGGATCGCCAGTGCTCTATATCATTTCGAAGGCAGACGTTATGCACAAAGACGCGATTTTCCAATTCGCGGTTCGGGCAAATTCACCTTGTACACTTCCTGGAAAATCGCTCCTATAGCTTCTACCTTCTCCTGCGGATCTACGATCACAAAGAAGTTGTCATCCTCTACTGCGTTATCTGGATCTATACCTGCTGTTATCAGTATTCGTGCATTGTTCGTCGTTCGGGGGATCTTAAGACACGGAAGGTCGTTTTGATTATTCCTCCGAAATATTTTATTTATTTGCGGGTTGTTAGATTTTACAGATAGAATTTTGTTGTTCCAATGCAAATTTACAGAAAGTCTGTAGTTTTCCCTGATTAATTTCTTTAGGTTTTTAATCAACGACTTCAGCGTCCTAACCTCCGAGTTTTGTCTGTCAGTAAACTGTCTGTACAAGGTTTTTAGTCTCGACAGCAGTCTACTTTTATGCTGGTGTAGTGCGTCAATTGTTGCATTACGGAATATGTCTGCGTTGTCAGTATGTTGATATCGAGGTATCGTACTGTCCATAGTTCGTTTAATTGTCTCATCCATTTGGTTTAGGTACCAGTCAATCTCCTCGTTTGACAGATTCCTATTGGACGGTGTGTAGAGCGAGTTCGAGGAGAGCGCTCTTGTCAAAACGCTGGAGAAGCGAGTCCAGCGCGTCCTACTATAATTGTAGGAATATGTTTGGACAAACTCCTCCAACTCCGCAATTTAGTTGGGAATCGTTATTACGGCACTGAGTCCGCAATGGTCACTGTCATACACAAATGTGTGTAGGCAGTTTAAAGTTTGTCTGTCCGTGTCAGTCAGTTGTAACAGTACGTCGAACAGCATAAGATCAAGATAGGAGCCGCTTCTGGGAATCGACGGACTATCTGTAGCTTTCAAATCGAGTTTATACTCGACACTGTGCCGACCCCACCAATTGAATAGTAGGTTCCCTCTAGGATTAGGTGTGTTGTTCCCCAATCTCTATGTTTGGCGTTTAAATCTCCGGCCATGAGGAAATAATTCTCCTCCGACTCCAGCCTTAGGCATCGAAAAAGTGTCTCGAGCTCTGAAATAAATAAAGTAGATTGAGTGGCTTCAGGTGCATAGAGTGCTATCATGTATATCATCTTTCCTCTATGGAGAGCGATGCACACGATACACGCTTCCAGCACCTGGAACTTTCGCACTTCACCGCTGTACACTACCTTAAATTGCAGTTTTTTTTTAATGAAAATCGCAACACCTCCTCCTTGTGTGGAGTTGGGTCGGTCTCTTCTGACAATATTGTATTTATTGTGCCCCAATTTGTGCTTCTGGGATAGCTTTGTTTCGCTAACCACAAGTACATCGGGGGTTTGGTCTTCTAGCAACTTAAACAATACGGCCCTTCGCTCGATCCTAATCAGTAAATTCACATTCACCGCAAGAATCTTCAAGGATTGCTCCTCCATATTCGTACCCATTACGACTGGAGGTGCGTTAGGCCCGGCAGAAGTGCGTAGATCTGGTCCACCCGCTTCGCCTGCTCCTGTACCTGATGCTGAAGCTGCTCCGTCTGCCGTTGGATAGAGAGCAAGATGGCCAGCAAGTCAGTTTGAGCCTCCGGTGCTCTAGGTGCTGGGGCCTGAGAAATAACCTTCGGTCTTTTCTGTTCCGCGTTTCCCCGACCTGCCGCCATTTGGGCGTAGGTCACTTGGGGAGTCACGGATTGTGTTTGAATTGGAGCAGGTGGACGTTTCACTACGACCTTCTCCTGACGAACCAGATTTACTTTCTTAATATACTGGAACTTAGGACAACCCCGATAGTTTGCGGTGTGTCCCGAGTTCCTGCATAAAGCACACGAGAGCTGGCTCTTATCTGCCACTCCATCCCTACCCAGAGTATATTCCTCTACTTTATGGTAATTTCCACACTTGACACATCGAGGCTGCATTTCGCAGTTCGACGCGGCGTGCCTGAACCTTTGGCAGCGAACACATTGTAAAATGTTTTCGCTCCTTCTTAATTTTTCCCAGGCAACAACCTGGTAGTCTAGGACTTTAATACTCCTTAGACCATCCAGTTTGCTATTTTGTGAAAGCTGAACTAGGAAGAACGGCAGTTTCCGCTTCTCCCTTTTTGCCTTAGCTGTGGTGAATGGCTTGACCCCTACGAATTGGACCTCGTCGCACTCCTTCTCTTTAAGCAGTTTAAGGAGCGTTTCCGGATCGGTAGACGGTTCTATCCCCCTCAGCAGCATGGTTTGCAGCTTTTCCCCCTTCGGGGTGAAGGAGAAGAATTCCGTCGTCGATCCCCTCAAAAGATTTTTAATTTTTTTGTACTGTTCCACTGTATTGCAGTGGATAGTATGTCTATCTACATTTAATCGCTTAATGAAAAAATGATTACCTATGGCCGACTTACATAGCTCAATGGTATCCTTCAGCTCGATCTTATAGGTGTTAATTGGTGGCACCCTCGTCTTTGTAGTCTTCATTTGCTGCTGTTGCTGCTGTTGCTTCTGTTTTTGCTGCGGTTGTTGTTGCTGCGATTGTTGCTGCTGCTGTTGTTGTTGTTGTCTTTGCTGTTGCTGCTGTTGTTGTTGTTGCTGTTTCTTCAGCTGTTGTTGCAACTGGCCTTCTGATGGCTGCTGCTGTGTTTGTTGCTGTTTCTACAGCTGTTGTTGCTGCTGCCGTTGTAGTTGCGGCTGTTTTTGTTGTTGCATATGGCCTTCTGATGGCTGCTGCTGTGGTTGTTGCAAAGCGCACTGGAGCTCTTGCTGCCGCTCCTTCTCTCGCCTGGCCATTTGCTTGGCCTTGATAGCACGTACACGTTCTTTCAGCTGCCTGATGCTGCTGTTCAGAGTCTCTACCTCATCATCTTCGTCATCTGACTCAGAAGCAGCAAGAATTGAGAAGATGTTGCTATCCCCCATATAGTGGCCTTTCCCACCGTCGGCGACGTATGGGTATTGGTCATCGTCATCTGACCTTTGTCGCTTTTTTTCTGCAGCTGCTGTTGCTGTATTAGGCGCCCCTTCCATCACTCCGCCCGGCAGCTGTTCAGATGAAGCTGTTATGGAGGGGCGCTTTACCACTTTGCGAGTCGGTTTTGTCTTTCTTCTCCTCTTCCCTGTACCATCGGCGGCTACCGTTGCTAGGTGGTCAGTACCTACATTAACTGCCTTCTCAGCTGATGGCATCGTTTCATCCGCTGGCCCCGCTATTGGGAGCGCGGACCGCTCGTTTTCCATCGCCTGATTACTGTTTGCACTTTGTCAATATTTTTATTATTATTTTTTTTTTTTAAGTTAAAAAAAAAAAAAAGTTGACAATCGGATTGGAGATTGAACCCGGGGTGCTGGGTTAACAGTCCACTACACTTGTATTAGGCTAACTCGCCACTTGATTAACCAAATTCTAATAGTCAACTAAAAATTACTCCGAATTTGAAGGAAAAGCCGAAACACGTCTGCACTCTACGAAAGTCTGTGAACGACTGATCACAAGTCTACTGACAGCGCATGCGTGAGCAGAAATAAGTTTTTGGAAATGAGGGAGAAAGTTGTAGCAAAAACTAATCGCTCTACTGCACACAAGCTCGAATCAAAATTTAATAACAAAACCAACAATAATGCAAGCATTTCCCTCCGTTCAATGGACGAGTTCCCAGCTTTACCCAATCGGTCAGCGGTGAAACAAGTGGTAAAAGAGAGCAACGGCTCTGCTCGATCAAATGTATGGCAGCACATTACTCCAACCTTTCTCTCGTTTGCCAGCGGGAACAACAACAATGCACCCGTTACCAATGGTGAGTTGTTCTCTATGGAGGAATTAAACTCTCTGGTTATGGAAATGATCACCAAGTTAGGATCTTGTAAAACTAAGTTAGAACAATTTAATTTAATTATAAAAACATTATTTATTTTTCAATTTATTTATTTGTTAACTTATTTATTCGTTAATTTATTAATTTGTAAATTTATTTATTCGTTAATTTATTTATTTTTCAATTTAAATATTTGTTAACATATTTATTCGTTAATTTATTAATTTGTTTATTTTTTTTTAATTTATTCATTTGTTAATTTATTTATCTGTACATATGCTCATATTATTGTAAATTTTGTTAATTTATTCACCTATTTTTCATTCTAATTTATTCATTTACTTCTAGTTATTGTTAATTTATTAAGCAATAATCTTTAATATATTATATGTGCGTTAAGTTATTTCCTATAATTTAAATGTTGCTTTGAATGATGCAACTTATTCATTTTATTTACTTAACTTTCTCTTTCTTTTTTTACCCCAAAAAATGAGGGTTTTTCTCGTTGTTTCTCCTCAAATAATAAATCATAAGTAATTCAAAAGTAAAATTGTAAGTAACTTTAAATTTTTTCATTTGAAAGATATACATATATATATATATATATATCATATCTCTGTATTGTATGGTGGCGAACCTTTGCAAATTTAAAACGAAATAAATATCTATCTATCTTAATCTTGTCAACACTTCAAGTCATCGAACTTATTCCGTATAATGAACCACTAAGCGAATTCGAGGATAATTTTGATTTTGAACCCGTTGCTGTAGGTGAAGTACTTGAAACTCTTCAAGCACTGAAGTCGAACGCTGTTGACGAAGATGGCATATGTACCTCTTTCGTTAGCTAAGCACATAATTCCGTGCGTTCCGATCTCACTTACTCATATAATAAATTAAAGCGTAATATCTTCAATATTTTTTTCCTTGTATTGAAAAGATTTAGAATAACTCCGGTTGCAAGAAAATCTCTTCTTGTGCTACCTATTGACTACCGCAGGATTGGCATTCTGTCTTATCTGTCAATGATTTTGAAGCAGATCCCAGCAGAAGAGATTGCTCGGCATCTTGACTCAAAAAGTTTATTACCCCAATACCAGTCTGATTTCAGGGCGCATCGTAGCTGCTCTACTGCGATGATAAAAATAATGGATGATATTAGATATGATATGCTTGATAGTTTTATGCCTTCTTGATTTCTCTAAAGTCGAAGCAAAGTCAATCACAAGGTATTATGTCGGCTCGTCTAAGAGAAGAAAATTTGGAATGCAGAACGCGAATGATTGCTATAAATGAAAGGATTTCAGCACCGAGAGATATTTTAACAGGGGTCCATTTTAGGTCCCATTCTTTTTCGTATGTAAAGGGTGATTCAGTTGGAGGTTGCAATTTAAATTTCAAATAAAACACATTGGGTTTTAATAAATTGATGAAATTTTTATGTCAGCATAATGTTGAGAGCATTAAACACGAAAGATGATATCAGCCAAATGAGAGCCATGGCTGCCTTGTATCTACAAACTGAGTTCAATATCATCCTGTAATGATCACGTAAATTTGATTAGAGGTTGCACCTATGGGGCTCTAAAAAAACTTCAAATAAAACTTCATCCAGTGAAGACATAAGTATATGCCAATAATATTAATTTTTTTGAAATTGTGTATCTTCGAATGGAGTCCTGTTCTGACACGATTTATTTACGACTTGCGTAGGTTCGACCACATGTCATAAAATTACGCAAGCAAAGTCATCTGGCTACCTTTGTAGGATATATATTTTCTGACAATCCAAAATGTACAATATATCTTTTAATAATATAAATTAATTACACTCTTTCTTCGTCAATAGCATTCGCTTTTGGAATTCATTCGTATAATCCTCCTTGAAAATAGCATATCCCTTAGCTCTGGCGAAGGATAATGTACAATTTGTAGTTTTGTAAGATATGAAAACTTATTGATTGTTCAGAAAAATTCAATAAAAAATAAAAGATTAAAAAAATAAATAAAAAAGCAAGCATGAAGCAAATTTAGAGCATAACCAACTTTTCCGGCGCGACTATCCACCTTTTTGCGCTGGGGGAGCTTAAGTAGGTTATGCTAGGAATCACATCGAGCGTGCTACCACTTAGGAACAGGTTCCAGTGAAGGCCGAAAACTAAGAGATAGTCATCCCATCTCCTGTGGCGGTGTGAGCTCTCAGGAACGAAACATTGCCAGGAATGGAAGGTTGGGGGCTAAACCAACCTTAACGAGCTCCCGTAGGTGCCTATCCGAGGCCTACGTAATTTAGACTTACTCCGATACAAGATGCGTAGCGCTGGTGAGAAGCGGTACCACTGCTTCCACGTTCGGCCTAACTAACTGGAAGCGCGTAATAAGTAGACTAGGCTGCAAAGATCAGCAGTCCTACGACTTCGCGAAGAAGACCATCAAACTCTGGGACGGAGCTGTCCTCAAGGCAGCCCCCCTAGGCGAGGTTTCAGAAAGACCTAAGGACAGATAGTAGTACAAGTAAATCTTCATTACAGTGAGGCTGCCTAGGTCAACCTTATGCTACTCCTCCGTAAGGAGCTCCAATTAGTGGAAGGACAACACGTACACGCTGGCGTCGGTACCTACCATACGACGAAGGCACTGACGTCTCCTCCGGAAAAGTCAAGGCATTGGTAGCAATGTCTCAACAAGGTAAGAGGAACTTAATCTTAGGTTGTGATGCTAACGCCCATCATACTATTTGGGGTAGTTCAGATACTAACAGTAGAGGTGGGATTTTGTTCAACTATATCCTAAGTACTAACCAAACTATATGCAATTGTGGCAATTTACCAACTTTTATTACAACCAATAAAAGGGAGGTTATTGATATAACACTCTTATCTGCAAATAGCACCGCAACAATCTCGAACTGGAGGGTATCCGACAAGGCATCACTATCTGACCATTGTTGGATACTCTTCGATTTAAATTCCGGCGCTCCGAATAGGATGCCTTTTCGAAACGCGAGCAGAGATAACTGGAAAAGATTCAACGAAGATCTGGGGAGATCCCCAGGTCCACGAAAAAAATCGATAAGGTGGTAGATGATTTTACCAGTAAGCTCTTTTCGGAAGGTCTGCCCTGTTAGACGCGCCAGTGGAAAAAATCACACACCCTGATGGAATCCGTAAATAGCAGAGCGTCTGCGCACCTCAAGACATAGCTGAAACCTCGCTAAAGAGGGAGCTATTAAGAGGTCAAAACATAAGGAAAACGTTAAGCTTCTCAAAAAGGAAATAAGATTTTTTGCTTTGATTTGATTTCTTTATTTAGCCATAAGCTATTTTTTGTACAATTGTTCTTAAAAACTAAATAACTAACTAAACATTTAATTGTAGTTTAATTTAATATAATGAACTAACATACATTTGAAAGTTTTTATGTTGCGTTCGTCTTTTAATTCATTTGGTAGACTATTAAATAATTTTAATCCATTATACAATAATATATTTTGCGATCTATTAGTAGAAATGAAACCAAGTCTGAAATCATCTCTATTTCTCAAATTATATGGTTGAACATCTGCAACATAAACCAATTGATTTGTTAAATACTTTAGTGTAAGACCATTTTTTATCTTAAATACAAATAAAATTACATTCATTATTGTCCTTTGGTTTATTGTTAACCATTTTAGATTGTCAATCATGAATCTAATAGGCGTTAATAAATTACACATTAAGATACATCTCATTCCTCTATTTTGCAATTTTTGTAATCTTTCTTTAAATTGATTTTGACTAAGGAATACAATTGTTGAACAGTATACAAAGTGTGGTTTTATCATGACATTATAAATTTTTAGAGAACTATTTATTGATAACTTTGGCCTGATTCGTTTGAAAAAAACAATTTTCTGAGCAATTTTTTTACAAATTTCATCTAAATGTTTATCAAATATTAATTGTTTATCAATTATAACACCCAAATATTTTATTTCATTTACTTTATCTATTATAACATTGTCAATAATAATATTTTTATCTGTTTCTGCATTTATGATCATTGATCTAGTTTTACTAGTATTTAGTTTTAATTTATTCATTTCTAAATAATTTGATACACTTTCTAAATCTGTATTTAGTTGCTCAATGCAAACATCCACCGAACCTCCAGATACAAAAATAAGTGCATCGTCTGCAAAAAGCCTGATTTCAGAAAACTGAAGAACCTTCTCCATGTCGTTGATATAAATGATGAAGAGCAGCGTTCCAAGAATTGCTCCTTAATTCTACCGTCAAAGGTTCTGAGATGTAGTCTGCCAGTCGAGTTCGTTGTTGTCTGTTTGACAAATAACTTTCAAACCATCTCAGTTCAACTCCATGTACTCCATTTTTTTTGAGTTTCTCAATAAGGATTGGTCTGGATATAGTTTCAAACGCCCTCTTAAGGTCCAAAAATACCGCCACTATTACCTCTCTGTCATGCACGTCTGTTTTCCATTGTGTTACCACCAGATTTAAAAGCGACTCACAACTGTGTTGCCGCCTAAATCCAGATTGGTATTCCGATAATAGGTTATTGCATTCCATATATCTAGTCAATTGTTTAAAAACCAGTTCATCGAAAATTTTGCTTTCAGTCAGTAACATATTGTAATATGCGAGCTACGGCTCGAGTAGATAAAACAATTATTCTGTGAAATTATTTCTTTATTTTCTACTCTATAGAACAATTCAAGTTCACACTATACTATTCTTCGCAAATTCTTTTCTTACAATGTCTCTTTCCTCTCAAATCACTTTATCTCCTTTCAATTACTTAATTCACAAATCCAAACTAATTACTTTTTCTTGTTCACTCTCAACTTTCAATTTATCACCAAATTACAACTTCGCCCATTATCACTTTTCCAATCTCTTCGCCACGGTTCTAAACCAACTGTGTCTTTTTTTGATCGCCATCTGTCCTTATATAGCAGAAGTTTCTGATAGCCAGAAACTTCTAGCAAATTCTTCGACCACTGGAACAAGAGAAATAATTCTTGCAGTTATAATTCCCTTTTATCCCTAATATTATTTGTCTCTTTCGTTGACATGAGCTGTGGAGACTTCGTCCCAGACACGAACCTCGAATGAAAGGACAGTTTGAACCAAAATTCTGCCAGAATGGAAAGTCACTTCGGAATTTGCTGCATAGACATAGGAGCGTAGTTATTATTATGCTACACTGCCCCCCTCTTAGACGTGTTCGTCCCGAACAAGTGCATCCTCATTTCGGCCATTGTATCGACTCAGTCGGTCGACATGACCCACTTTCATTTTGGCCCTTGGTCCTCGCTGGATGCGGTAGACAACATCGTTGATGCGGGTTACTATTCTGTAGGGACCTTCCCAGTTCCGCTGTAATTTAGGTGATTTCCCCTTTTGGCGATGGGGATTATACAGCCACACCAGATCTCCTTCCTGGAATCCTGACGTTGTTGCCTTGGCATCATACCTGGTCTTCATGCGGTCGCTCGTCATCTTAATCTGGCTTCTGGTCCTTTGGTGTATGTCCCTAAGCCTTTCCCTAAGGTCCGCCACGTACTCTTCTTCATTTCTGGGCTCATTGGTAGGAGATCCAAATTTCACCTCACTGGGTAAACGAGCTATTCCACCAAATAAGATTTCGAACGGCGTATGTCGAGTAGTGCTATGCACGGCACTTCTATAGGCCATCAAAAACAAGGGAATCTGCCGGTCCCAATCCCGTTGGTAGTCACCTACGACCTTCGAGAGATGTTCGTCCAAAGTCCTATTGAAACGCTCCACCATACCGTCCGACTGTGGATGAAGCGGGGTTGTCCTTGTCTTTTTGATTCCGAGTAGTTGACACATCTCTTGGAAGATTCTTGACTCGAAGTTCCGCCCTTGGTCAGAATGCAATTCCAAGGGCACACCGAATCTGCTAACCCAATTGTAGACGATCTGCACCGCCACGGTTCTGGCTTCCTGGTTAGGGATCGGAAACGCTTCCGGCCACTTACTGAAGTAGTCCATCACTACGAGTATATACCGATTACCATTGTCGGTTTCCGGAAAGGGCCCTGCGATGTCGATGGCGATTCGTTCGAAAGGAGCTCCCACGTTGTATTGGTGCATCTTACCTCGAGTTTTGATTCTCGGACCCTTGCTAGCTGCACACACGTCGCATTTTCTGCACCAGTCTTCGATATCTTCCTTCGCTTTTAACCAATAAAAACGTTCTCGTACCTTTTCTAGCGTCTTATTCACTCCCAAGTGGCCTCCGGTCGCCCCGCCATGCATTTCCTGTAACACCTCCTTGACCCTCGTCCGCGGTACGACAAGCTGCATTACAAACGACTTTCCGTCGGAGGATTCCCATTTTCTTCTCAGAACACCTTCTTGGACATGGAGGGAGTCCCACTGCGCAAAATATGCCTTTAAGGTCGGGCTTCTGTGAGAGATGTCCTGATGATCCGGTTTCCCCATGTTCTCCTTCCAGGCCAGAATCGGCTCGATATCCGGGTCTTCCTTCTGAGCGTTCCGGATCTCATCTACGCTCCAGCCGGCGACAGGTTCGGCTCTCATTCTTTGGATGGAAACCAGCTCCCGTTCTTCCTGACGCGCACAATGTTTACAATCCGTTCTGCATGGTCTCCGGGACAGTGCATCCGCATTAGAGTGGAGTTTTCCTTTACGATGCTGTATTTCGTAGTCGTAGATTTGCAGCCTTTCGATCCATCTTGCGACCTGACCCTCAGGACTCTTGAACTGTAATAGCCATTTTAAGGCTGCATGGTCTGTGCGAAGAACGAACTTCCTCCCGTAGAGGTATTTGTGAAAATGCTTCGTAGCCAAGATCAAAGCTAGAAGTTCCCGCCTTGTCACGCAGTAGTTCCTTTCCGGCTTAGAGAGCACCTTGCTGAAGTACGCAACCACCTTCTCTTGGCCGTCATGCACCTGGAAGAGTACGGCTCCTACCCCGACATTACTAGCATCTGCATCCACAACGAACGTTTCCCCGGGAGTGGGGTAAGCCAGTATCGGGGCATCCCATAGCCGTTGTTTAAGTGCCTTGAAGCTCTTCTCGCACTCAATTGACCATTTGAATTGTTTTCCCTTTTCCGTCAACTGGTGCAGGTTCTTTGCGATCCCGGCAAAATCCTTCACGAACCGTCTGTAGTAGGTGGCTAGGCCCAGGAAGCTCCTTAGTTGGTGTTTGTCTTTGGGGACTGGCCAGTTTTTCACCGCTTCGACCTTCTCCGGATCGGTTCTCACTCCTTTCGCTGAAATTATGTGTCCCAGGTACTTGACTTCCGCTCTAAACAGGGCGCACTTCTTGGAGTTGAGCTTCAGGTGGGCACTTCGAAGCCTTTGAAACACATCCCTTAGATTGTCTCGGTGTTGCGCAAACGTTTTTCCTACGACGATGACATCATCCAAGTATACCAAACAGGTTTTCCATGTTAACCCTTGCAGGACACATTCCATCAATCGCTCGAAAGTCGCCGGAGCATTGCACAGCCCGAATGGCATTACCGTGAATTGCCATAGCCCATTTCCTGCGGTGAAGGCGGTTTTCTCCCGGTCTTCTGGATGGATCTGTGCCTGCCAGTAGCCACTCTTCAAGTCGAGAGTGGAAAACCATCGGGCTCCTGATAGTGTGTCTAGCGTGTCGTCAATCCGTGGCAGAGGGTAGCTGTCTTTCTTGGTGACGTAATTGAGCTGCCGATAGTCCACGCAGAACCGCGTGCTGCCATCTTTCTTCTTAACCAGTACAACCGGTGATGCCCACGGACTTTTGGAACTTTCAATCAATATACATCAGCGTACTCATTGATAAGATTCTCTGCCATAGTTCGCTGCTCCTGATTCAGCTCACTGGACTGGAGAATCGTCTCTCTCGTTTCCGCTGTCCAAGGTGATGGGAGAGGTTTTGGAGCATCACGTTCAGATATTGTTGCGACGGCGGTAATCGGCGTGCATTTTCCAGTCACCTCCCCTTGCCTTAGTTTGACAGTGTGTGGTCTTGCGTTCAAAACCCTCACTGGAACCATGGTGTTCTTTGGTTCGACTAACGTCTTTCCCACGATGTAGTCTTGAGAATTCTTCTCTGGGTCTGGTTCTACTATGTAGAATCGGTGGCTCCCAAGATCACCTTCCAGCTTCGTCCAAATGATTGTCTCTGAAGACGGCGGCAAAACTTCGTCTTTGCTGATGACTGTCCTGAAAGATACGGCATTCTCATTTCCGTACACCATCGGAATCTCCACATTTCGATACCTCAGTACTTGCATCCCGATGTCCAAGATTACTTCATTTGCTTTCATGAAGTCTACTCCGATGATGCACTCGTCGCATATATCTGCCACCAGAAACGCATGGGAGAACGTCAGTCCTGCCAGAGTAATCGTAAGACGAACTTCTCCAAATACCTTCGCCATTTCCCCTGTTGCAGTCTTCAGGCAGTAGCTGTTGGTGTTGTGCAGCCAGGAGCTTTTGACGATATCTCTTCTTACAATGGAGGCAGTGGCACCTGTGTCGATGGTGGCTACGCACTTCTTCTCGTTGATTAGTGCCTCCACTGTCAGGCTCTTGTTACCCCGTTTGGTTTGCGAAACTTGAATGGTGGTCCTGGGGGCCTCGATTCCAGTAACCAACTTCTGCCCCGCGAAGTTGGTCCTTACACATTTCCCGACTGCTGGTTTTGGGAAGTCTGACTGACAGCCAGATGCTTCCTCTCTGCTTCTCCTACTTCCGCAATGTGAACAATTTCCTCGTCTAGGTGCACTTCTGCACTGCCGTTGTAGGTGTCCGGTTTGGTTGCAATTCCAGCAACGGATTTGACTTCCGCGAGCTCTGTCTTCATCCATGACGGCTGTTCTCTGGCATGAGCATTCCACGACGGACATTTCCCTGACACGGTGTATTCAATGGTATGCTTGGTCCGCAGCCTTCATTGACAAAGCGAATGCCAATGCCTCGGGGAGTGTTCGCTTTTCAGCCATCCTTACAGCCATTTGCAGTTGTCTGTCCTCTATGGCCTGAATAAAAGCTTCCACCGCCATTTCGTTGATAAGCTCCTCACCGGCTTTAGGGTATGAAAGATGGGCTAGTCGCTCTATATCCGCTTGCAACTGTTGGAGCGTTTCCCCCCTTTTCTGGACTCGACTACGCAGCTGAACCCTGTACACCTGCTGCATGTGTTCATCCCCAAACCGCATCTCGATAGCCTGAACCAGAGAGTCGTAGTTCTGCTGTTTATCTTCCGGGATGGTCTGCAAGAGCTCCGCAGCTGGACCCCTCAGTGCAAGCGTGAGTGCAATAGACTTCTCTTCATCGTCCCAGCTATTGGTCATTGCGGCCGCTTCGAATTGCCTCTTATAAATTGGCCATGATGTTTGACCATCGAAGATAGGAGGCTGCATCTCCTTTCTTCTCAGACCGTCAGTGGAATATTCCCGTGCTTTCTGTCTCTTCACGTTGCTGAGCTCCTTAGCAAGATTTTCGACTTGCTTTTCTACTTTTTCAAACTGAGTCTCTATCTTCCCGAACTGAGTTTCATGTTTCTCAAAATTTTCATCGAATCTAGTTTCGACTTTTTCGAGTTGCGTCTCGACCTTCTCGATTTTCTCTTCGATCACTTCGAATTTGGATTCCAAGTTCTTGTTTTGCTCATCAAGTTTACTTTCCAGAGCATCTAGAGAATTCTTTTGTTCGTCCATCTTAAGTTCTAGAGAATTCTTTTGTTCGTCCATTGCTTTCTTTTGTTCGTCCAGCTTAAGTTCTAGAGAATTCCTCTGGTCGTCCATTGCTTTCTTTTGGTCGTCCAGCTTAAGTTCTATAGAATTCCTTTGGTCTTCTATTGCTTTCTTTTGTTCGTCCATGACTAACTTAAGTTGCAGGAGCAGACTTGTTATACCCGGGTCGGCTGCTGTACTTGCTGGTTCCTCTTCCACGTCAAACTCTCCGTCGTGCGGATTTTCACCTTCCTGCGTTACTGCTTCTTCCAGACGAATCAGCAGGGCATCTTTTCCCCCAGTTGTGTCGAGGTTCCGCTTACTGAGTTCTGCCTTTAGTTGAGTTATAGTTAGTTTTCCCAATTTGCGACCCATTTTGCGCAACTAATTAACTCAACACAGAAATGGTTTTTTTTTTTTTTTTTGTGCAATTTCACACCACGGAAATAGTTATTCACAGAATAAGTTTTATCCCGCTTCTGACACCAATGTAATATGCGAGCTACGGCTCGAGTAGATAAAACAATTATTCTGTGAAATTATTTCTTTATTTTCTACTCTATAGAACAATTCAAGTTCACACTATACTATTCTTCGCAAATTCTTTTCTTACAATGTCTCTTTCCTCTCAAATCACTTTATCTCCTTTCAATTACTTAATTCACAAATCCAAACTAATTACTTTTTCTTGTTCACTCTCAACTTTCAATTTATCACCAAATTACAACTTCGCCCATTATCACTTTTCCAATCTCTTCGCCACGGTTCTAAACCAACTGTGTCTTTTTTTGATCGCCATCTGTCCTTATATAGCAGAAGTTTCTGATAGCCAGAAACTTCTAGCAAATTCTTCGACCACTGGAACAAGAGAAATAATTCTTGCAGTTATAATTCCCTTTTATCCCTAATATTATTTGTCTCTTTCGTTGACATGAGCTGTGGAGACATCGTCCCAGACACGAACCTCGAATGAAAGGACAGTTTGAACCAAAATTCTGCCAGAATGGAAAGTCACGTCGGAATTTGCTGCATAGACATAGGAGCGTAGTTATTATTATGCTACAATATTTACCGGACGAAATTCCACTGGTTTATCCGTGTTTTTTACCTTTTCGATAGGCACCACCATAGATTCTTTCCAACAGTCGGGGAAAATTCCATTGATGATGTGAAGGAATATTGGCCCAAGAATTTCGAATGCGCTTAACATCATTTTAGCCGATAAAAGGTTAAAATCTTTCTTATTGTTCATGCTCTTCATCGTGTCTTTTAGCTCACTGATTCCTATTAATTCAAATTTAAAATTGCTTTCGTTAATATTTTCTATTTGGTTGACATTTGAATTAAATGGAATATTGTCGCTAATTTCTTTTACGCTAGTGATAAAGAATTCGTTTAGTGTATTTACTATAATTTGTTTGTTTGTTATAATTTTTCCATTATAATTGATTTTTTTTATTTCACTTTTTTCTTCATGTCCCATCCACCTTCTTTGCAATATAATTATTTTTTGCTAACTTTAGTTCTTGTGTATATTTATTTCTAAGGCTTTTATAGATATTCCAGGCATCTCTTGTATTTGTCCAAACAGCAATCCGATAGCATTGAATTTTGCTTTGTTTCAAGTTGTATAAATATTGATTGAACCAACCGCTGCACTCATTATTGCCTCTGCATATTCTTCTTACTACCATTTTTTGCACAGCTTTGTTTAGTGAATGACAAAAACATCTTGTTACTTCGTATGAATTATAATTAGTATTTGTCGTAAGGATTCCATTATTTCGTAGCTCTTTAACACCATAGTTTTATATATTTTCTGACTTTTTTCCTGATTAATTGACTTCATTTCAATTCCAATTTCAAGTGATTCGTGGTCACTTTTTTTAAAGTCCGTTTTCACTATGGCGTTAACACCCCTAAAGTTTGTCACAACGTAGTCAACTAAGGTCGATGAAGTATTTCTTATTCTTGTTGGTTCTACAACAATTTGTTGAAATGAATTGTCAATTATGGTTTGTTCAATATTTCTCTTGTAAGTGTCATTTTCAAACCAATCAATATTTAAATCACCCATTATCACCACGTCCTTGAATAAGCAGGACAATTCCTCTATTCTAGACTTAAAAAATTCGCAGTATACATTCTCCGGGGATTGCCTATTGTCTGGAAATCTGTAGATCCCAACCAGAATCAGATTTTTATTATTTAAAGTGACTTTTACAGCCAAATAGCAAATCATTTTACCGATTGCTAATTCATTCAAAATTTCTACCTCCCATTCCGGTTTAATTTAGAAGGTTACTCCACCAGTATGATTGGAGATACTATTGCACCTCACTATTTGGTAGTCTTTCAACATGATTTCGCAATTTTTTATGTTTTTTGTTAAATGTGTTTCAGTTAAGCAGATAAAATCAAATTCCTCTTCTAGGGTCAAAACTTCTAATTTAATTATGTTGCATTTTCCTCCAATGTTTAAATAAAGACACCTTAAATGTTGCTTTAATTGTTAATATTCGATTCTTTCAGTTTCAATCCGTAATTTTCGCTGAAGTGTGCGACAGAAAGTGTCTCTGCAGTCATGGTCTACAGTGATATCTGCTAGTCGTAGATTTTCTTTTGCCCTTGAGCTATTGATGCATTTAAGAATGGCCCTTTGGCATTCCTTGTATGTATGCCCTACTTCGCTGCATTTAGCACAAACTTGGTTGACTTCTTTGCAGTAACTTGATTTGTGGTTAAAACCCCAGCATTTATAGCACCGCAGCACATTTAAGCTCTCATATACTGGACATCTATCCCATTCGATATTTATCTTTTTCTCCTTTATTACGTTTTCAAACCCTCTTCCGTCAATTTCTATTAATGCGTTAATGGTTCGTGGGTTTTTAAATGACCTATACACCTTAATACATTTAATATCGGTGCATTCTACATTGTTTTGGCTTTTTATTGCATTGATAATTCGTTCTCCTTCCATATTTTCAGTCATACCAGTTATCAATACTTTTGGTTTACGCATTGTAGGAAGTTGAATTTCGTATTTATCACTCATTTTTTCTTTCATTTTAGCTACCAAAACATCACGATCTTTGTTGATTTTGCAGCGAATTGCAACTGCACCATTACGCCTGTCAGAAATGCCATTCACTCCTACACTCAAAGATGATGGTTTAATGCTCTCTTTAACTTCATTCTTTGTTATTTCACTTTGTTGTTTTGTTTTTGGCCGCAGTATGACTGGTGCACTTGCACTTGCTCCCACAGGTTTCGTTACTTGTGCTGCCGCTGCGGCTGCATATGTCAGTGCATTGCTCTCATTATTTTTTATTTCCTTCAATATATCTGTTTTTATCTCTTTCACACTTTCAATAACCTTATCATTAATTTTGACAAAACTCTACGTTATCATATATTTTTTCGCTTTGTGTTTTGAAGCATTCGCCGAATTCACTAATTTGTTTTTATTTCTACTACACTTCTTTCACAAGTCTCTTGAGCGGTTTTCATGGCTCTCAGCCTGTCTGTATACCGTGCCTCTATTGCTTCGAGTAAATTTTTAATTTCTGTTTCGTTTTTTTTTAGTGATTCTTCGAATTCCATTTTATATTCTTTGAGATAATTTTCATTTTTTTCTACAACCTCTTGCATTTGCTTTAATACCATATCGACGTTGTGAATGTACAACATACAATCTTCACATATGAATTTAATCCTCTCATTCGTGCCCAATACATTACTAGTGCTGTGATCAAGACCGCTACATTTTACAGCGTTGTGATAAATTCTACCGCATACACCCGCACATCTTACCCCAGATTCTCCACGAATGGAGCCTTTGCATTTAAAGCAGTCTGGCATTTAATAGATAAAATAGTTCATCTACTTATTCCAGTTTAATTACAATAACTTTTTTTTACTGTTCTCCCAAAGGGTACAATGTTTTTGATGAAGTTACTTTATTGCTTTTAAGCTCTATTTTTTAGCAGAAATTTCAAATACGTCTATCACTCTCAAAACTCACTCACTATTCGCTAAGAAAAATTCCTGGAGAAGCTTTTGAGACTCTATTGAATGCACAGAGGCGGCTGGATTGAGGAAGGTTCTCACCAAAGCTCCATTACATGTGTCTTCTATTAAGAAATGTGATGGTAACTGGACAGACTCTTACAAGAATACGCTTGAAGATCTCCTAAAATGTCGCTTTCCTGGCTGTGAAGAGGCAGGGACACACTGTCCGGCAACCACATCTATGCCAGCTAACATTGAAACTGAAACTACCGACAATTTGATTGACGATAAGAAAATTTTGTGGGCAATCAAATCGTTTGCACCAATCAAAGCACCCGGTATTGACGAGGTACATCCTATAATGATACGGAATACGTATATTATTATTGCATGACTCAAGTATATTTATGGTTGGAGTCTCAGATTGAGATATGTTCCAAGGTCTTGGCGAGAGATTAGAGTGGTTTTCATACCCAAGGCGGGTAAAATAAACCACGCTAATGCCAAAGACTACAGACCAATAAGTTTGTCTTCCTTCTTATTGAAAACACTGGAACGGTTAATAGATATGCACGTCAGAGATGCGATTGGGGATATCTTTTTATCAAAATCACATAATGCGTACATAAAAGGAAAATCAGTGGATACTGCTCTTCACAAAGTGGTCTCTACCATAGAAAACACTCTTCAAGTGAACACGATGGGTGCATTCCTTGACATCGAAGGGGCTTTTAATAATGTAAGTACCGAAGCTATAGTAGACAGTCTGCGCAGGGCCCAAATATACTCGGGTAAATGTAGGTGAATTAAACTAGTGCTTCGTATCCACATAATCAACTCCACACTAGGGACATAAGGGGGAGAAAGGGAGTCCAGCGAGGCACCCCCCAAGGCGGAGTCCTTTCACCACTCTTATGGCTTCTAGTAGTGGACGAGATGTTGGATATACTAGAAAGGAATGGTTTCAACGTAGCAGCCTATGCCGAAGATTTTGCCATCTTCGATCCGGAAAGTTCCTTCCGGTACTAAGCGAGCGACTCAATTATGCATTAAAAGTAGTGAATAACTGGGTCAAAAGCAGGGGTCTGGAAGTGAATCCGGCGAAAACCGAGTTAGTGCTATTTACGAGGAGAAGATCGATACCATAATACAATTACCCTCGTAAGAATGGTATCGAGCTGATACCTCAAGTAACTTTTTTCCAGTAAAAATTGAACTGGAAAGCTGATATTGACAATCGAATCAAGAAGGCATATGTTGCACTATATGGATGTAGAAGAGCCTTCAAAAAATCTTGGGATCTTAAGCCTAAAGAGGTACACTGGTTATACACTGCGGTAATAAGACCCATTTTGACCTATGGCTCGATTGTCTGGTGGAAAGAGAAGAAATACCAACTTGAAAGCGTTATAAAGATTCAACGGGCAGGCTGCCTGGGGGTGATGGGATCGATGAGATTAACTCCGACAGCAGTTCTGGAAACAATACTGAATCTCTTTCCACTTGACATATACTGAGGGAACACGGCAGCCAAAACTGCACTAAGTCTAAGGGAAGCCGGTCTATGGAAGGCTAAACCCTACGGTCATGCCTCAATTCTAAACCGATGGAATATATAGTCACCGGACGGAAACGGACTACATCATCCCCATGCCAAACTGCAACCGAAAGTTCTCTATTCGAATTCCCAGCAGGGAGGAATGTGATAAGTGTAGTGTGCAGTTTTTTCAAGTCGGAATTGCTGCAATAAAATAAGCTGTGGATATGATTATTGAGGAAGATAATTCAGGGCAAATAATCAGCATCTATGGAAGGCAGCCAATCGAGTCTAACGAGGAAGCTAATGAACGCTGGTGTCGATTAGATAATGGCGCTATATCCAAATCATTATGGCCAGTCTACGACAGAAAGAGATCTATCAATCTTATTGAACTACTCGTAAGTCGGAGGGATATCCGTATAGCTATTGGTGTCATGACAGGACACTGTGTGATAGGTAATCACGCAGCACTGCTAGGGGTAACTCATAACGACTACTGTATGAGCTGCAGGGACGTAAAGGTAATAGAATCTGATCGTCATCTCCTGTGTGATTGTCCAGCTCTGACCATCAAAAGAAGCCGTGCTTTTGGCAGATACTTCTTTCCAGAGCTGGATGAGCTAGGTACATAGCATGAAGCTAAGAAAACTCCTGAGATTCATACATTTATCTGGGTGGTTTAGGATAGCGGTCGAAGATTGAAATTTTTAGGTTCCCAGGGTTTTACATATTGGGCACAATGGACTCTAAGTATCCTAAATGAGCTGTTGACAACCCTGTTAACAAGGGCACCCAGTTACCCAACCTAACCTAACTTCAGAAATGAAGTCTTCAAATACTTCTCAAATCAGCATTAATATAAAACTTCAACTAGTCTTCCGTTCCCTAACTACTCGTACCATTCTTTATTTTCCTTTTTATATTCTATCCAGGGTATAAGTAGAGGGAAATAGATGGTTCTGGGCCAGGTGTTGGAGCTTTCCAAATAGCGTTATCAGTGGTCATCGAGAATTTATATTCGAGAATTTATATTTTTCTTAGTTTTGTGAAGTGACGTCACCGTGAATTTATATTTTTATCTTAGTTTTGCAAAGTGACATCATCGGGATTTTTATTTTTTTTTTTTTTTATCAGTTCAGTTTGTGGTTTTGGGTGAATAATTCTCGAAGAGGTTATCGTGAGTAATTCATGGTGGGGTGATGTGATTTGGCGTGTGTGTTGTTGGATGTGTGTTATAAGGAGCGGCGGGGGCTTTGAGTTTAATTGTGAAATAGTTTGTGAGTCAAGGTTGTGTTGATTTGCTGAATCAAGGTCGGAGGGGATTATCAGTTTAATTTGTGGGTTTGGGGTAGTGGAATATTAAATAATTCTGAAATACTTTTGTGGGTAGCATGGCCCGGGAGAGCGGGGATGGGGAATCAGGGTAGATGTAAAATTTTTATCGGAAATTGCTAGTGGCTGAGGCAGTGGCAAATAAGGTGGAAAGAGATTCAGATTATGTAAATTCCGTGACTTAGGCTTAGAGGGGGGCTACAGTTCGGGTGACAATGCCGGGGATATTATATAACTGTGAAATGATTTTTTGTATTGCAAGTCAAAGTTGAGTTTTTTTTTTTTTTTGATTTGAGAGTGTGTCAAGGGTAATCCGATTTACTGAGAGTAAGTCAAGGTTAGGAGGGATTTAAATAAATTTTGTATGAATTTATAAGTAGGGTAGGTTAATATCAGTGTACGGTTTGTGGGTAACGGTGAACGGATTACACATTATTATTATTATTATTATTGTTATTGTTTTTTGTTTTTGTTTTGGTGTAGGACGACAAAGTTCTGTGTCATTCAATTCGACAATATGGTTCCTTAGATTAGAGGTGTCAGTTTTTCTGCAGTATATTAACAGGATTAATAGCAATTTCCATTCTTTTATAGAAATAGTTGCGGTTGTAGGAAGAAAAACTATCATATATTATCATTATTGATGTTTGAGATGTAAACTGAAATTTATAAGATTTCCGTCTTGATCGAAGAGATTTATATTTTTAGAACTTATCCTCTTAACGTTCACAGGTAAATAAATAACATTTTGCGGAACTTCAAATATTTTATGCCCTGAGCTACATATCCTTAACAGAAAATGCATGTAATATATGTATGTGCCGGATGATTATTGATAAATGCTCCATAGATTAAATTACAATCAATTCGAACAATTTTCACTCTATTGATGGTAACATAGAGATCTAATTCTTGTAATTTATTTGCTTATCATTTTTTCTTGCTGAATCCTAAAAACTAGGCAATCAAATTAGGTTGAGAGAAATCAATTTGTTCAGTGCTATAAAACTCGCATTTTAAAATGTTATTGTTTGTTTTTATTTTGATTGTGGATTTTTCCAGAACCATCATTGTCTTCTTTGAGAATATCTCGAATAAAGTTATTAACCCTCTACCGCATACGAAGCCAAATACGGCTTTTTACATTTACATCCCTTTTCTCCTTACTTTTATAAAAAAAATTATTAAAACGCAACACGATCCTCATCTGTGCATTTCTGAGAACACATAGCGATACTTTTTGTGTACGTGCCACAAACAAGAAGGGTGATATTCATGCTGCAGGTCAGTCGTCAGTTCGTTGGCATTGAAAATGAAAGTGTGAAAAATTTTCTTATTTTAAATAATAATAATTTTGGTGTTAGGTGAGTAAAGTGGTCATAAAAATATATTTCTGATTGTGTGTCCAATTCTCTTTGCAACGCTGAGATTTTTATTGAAAAAAATTGTTATCTTGTCCGTTTGAGATGTAAAAGTGCGCAAGCCATATTTGGCTTCGTATGCAGCAAGGGGTTGAAAATCTACACATTTTGTTCAGTTTTTTCTTGTTGTGATGCATTTTTTTTATGTTTAGTTTGTAGATGAAATACAGTTTGATTCTTTTTACTTTAGAAATGGAACCTCTCCGTTTTTGTGGACGATCTTCACTCGTTAACCCTATTCCTGGGGATGGATCGCAAAGCGATGATGAATTGGCAGGAGATTCGGATATGGAACTAGAGACGGAGATGCATTTCCATAATCAAAGTGGCAACATTACGGTGGAGAAACTGACATAGAATCTGAATCAGATGATGAACCCCTTGTTGCACCGAAATCCAAAAACCTGAAAGCAACGACATCAAAAAAAAAAAAGAGAAAATTTCTTGGAGAAAGGGTCATCTTCCTGCTTACGACGAAGAACAACTCAAATTTAAAGGATCGGCCGAGCTTCCAGAATCCGTAAAAGGTCTAGAGACACCATCGGATTTTGTTAAGTTTTTTTTCATAATAGATGAATCGAATAAAAAAGCTCTCCAAGATTATATGAACAAGCCGGTAAACATCACTAGGAATGAAATGGAGCAATTCATCGGGATGGTAATATTCATGTCTTGTTGTCAACTTCCTTCATCAAGACATTACTGGGGTAAGACTGTAGGGCAACCGATTATTTTCGAAACGATGACATGCAACAGGTGGAAATCAATCAAAAGGTTCATACATTTCATTGACAACAATGACTATAAACCTTTTGGAACGGAAGGACATGATAAACTCTTCAAAGTAAGACCACTTTTGGAAAAAATAAGAGAACGTTTACTATTGATTCCAAAAGAAGAGTTTCTCACCGTAGACGATCAAATCATACCGACGAAATGCCGCCATGAAGTAAGACAATATAACCCAGCTAAACCACATAAATGGGGCTATAAGAACTAAGTTTTAAGTGGAATTTCCGGATTTAGTTATGATTTTGATTTATTTGCCGGGCACCAGAGCAATAAATTTCCTGACGAGGTGCCAGATCTGGGAGTCAGTGGTAACGTTGTCACGAGACTAACGTTAACGGTAGAAAAAAATGTTAATTACAAGATTTTTTTTTAAAACTGGTATAATAGTCCGAACTTGGAGGTCTATTTATTTAAAAGTGGTCTTTTGCCACTAGGAACTGTAAGACTCAACCGAGTGCCAAACTCGAGAATTCCGAAAGATGAATTGATGAGGCATGGTCGTGGGAGTAAGATGAAAAAAGTGGCAACTTTCGATGGAGTTAAATTGAGTTTAGTGTCCTGCTTTGACAACAAAATAGCTACCTTAATGTCACCCTATGTTGGAATGAATCCAGTAGCAAACAAGTTCCTGCTTCACGATTTTCCGATGCTATCAGTTCGTTTCGACAATGTTGGTCATTTCTCACAAATAAAAGAAAAAAAACCAGCAAATTTGTCAAAACGATTGTACTTATCGTTCATTTATTTTTTATCAAAAATGTAAAGTTCATTTGTGTTACAATGAAAAAAAGAAATTGCTTTTCTAAATTCCACGGTGTATAGACGCACAACGTGCAACCAGTATTTGACTTTTTTATTACCATGAATTGTTTTGTTTTGTTTAGTTTTTAACCGATTAATACTTTTATATTTTTTTATTTTTTTAATTTATATTAATTTTGTTATTTTTTTATATTTTATGAATTCAAACTTAATGGAAAAATGTTTAAGTTATATAAACTGCATAGGAAGCCAAATTTGGCCTGTATTCTAATTATTTAAACAAATAAACAATTTTTTGTTTTTTTTAATAAAGGATGTCTTAAGACAACTGAATGAAGCTATTTTAAGCGCATTTTATGTTTTTCCTCTTTAAACAATATATCATGCAATAGAGGGTTAATATCTTCTATCTCATATGAACCGATAGGAAATGCAGGCACATCCTTATCGAAATGTAGTCAATTATTTACATTATCTACATTAGGTATAGAATAATAAGTTTGAAAGTCAATTAAACCACCCACGTAATCTGAATTTATGACAATCGGGAGGAAATAGTCCGTAGTGAGAATGGAATTATTTCCGCTTAATGTAAATGTTAACGACATTGTTACTGAAATACTCGTAGAAATGAAACAAATTTCTTTTTGTTTTGTTTATTTATTGAATCAATTAGAAATCTTAAACATAAATAATCAGGTATTACAATTTTGACAGTTGTTGTAGTTGTATTTTATATCTTTTCCTAAATACATGACAACTTCAATAGGTGGTCTTAGACTGCTACCAATGAGCGCCCGATCCGCTTTCATCATCTAAGTTAATTACACCACATTCTTTTGGTAAAAGTTTTACCGGCAAACTGTTTCTCATGAAAACATCACGAAAATGTGGTATATAGTAAAGTGTAGCCGATCAAATAAAAACACACGATTCTATTTTTTTTTTTACTAAGACTGTTCTTATTATTATTTTCTTTCGCTACTTAAAAAAAATACGCTCATCACAACTCAAAGTTAATAATGGAAAAGAAAAGCGGATCGTTGCACCGCTTGCACCACTATGACGATAGTTTCGTACTAGAAGGAATGTTTGCTTCACATTCCAGATTGTGTGGGAACTATGTTATGTGGGAAGGCTAGTTGCTGATCTTATCAAATACTCCCCGAGTTTGGTACAGTGAGTCTGTACGGGGTATATATGTTACTCGCCCCTCCTTAAGATGGATACTCTTCCGAGGATCATGCACTTCATTCTTGATTGTTAGTCGAGCTTTTTTTTCTAAGTTTTCTTCTAACAATTTACAAGTCTGGATTTGTTTTAGGGCTATGTCTTCTAATTTTACGTTTGTTTCCTCGGTTTCTGGTTTATTATAATTAGGTATAACCAGGGTTTGAGTTATTTCTGTTTTCTCATTTATGCATAAAGTATCATTGATTTCTACTTTACAGTTACTAAAATGAATGGGGTTATTTTTTTCTAGTTGATAATTTAAGTTGTTCCAAGTATTTGTTAAATTACTTAAATACAAGTTTCTTGTCAAAAAATTTCAAGTTCTTTCTTTATGATGAATTTACAATTTCCATACAGATTCTTATATAAATTTTGAACACAGTTTAAACTTTGAGGTTTTTTTACGGACAATTAGTTACTGTAGTCACACAATGTATTGTTATTTAGAATGCAATAATTTTCTAGCACATCAACTTCTTGTCCCTTAAGAGCATTATTTTCCTATATTCCACATTTGAAAATTTTGGTATTCAGAGTAAAAATATTAAATTGTCATTACATCGAATTAAGCTACTTTTAATGCTTTCTAACTTTTTAATGGTTATATTGAATCTTACATTTTCTTCTTCAGTTAAAATATTTTTACCTAAAATTCCTAATTTAGAAAATACAATATTGTCTTGATGTTTTTCGATTTAATTATTAAGAGATTGTGAAGTTTTTATAAAGTTATCCATTATTTGCTGATGCTTATTAATTCTAGTGGCTAAAATATTCAAATTATTTTGTAAGTCCGTATTTATTGCTACTTAAATTTATTTTCAAAATAGTCTGCTTTAACTCTGTTTCTATTTTTAATAATTTATTTGTTGTATTTTATATTGATGTAAGTTGTGGGAACACTTTTCAATATCATTTTGCGGAATAATATTGTTTATGAAGTCAATTGATCTTATGGCAGTATAGAATTGTTGCAATGTATTATCGCCTTATAAACTTTTTCTCTTAAGTCATCTGTATTATCTCTATCTGCATTAAATAATCGAATGTGCTCATTAAGGGTTGAGTGCAAATGCTCTAAATCTGCGTTTCCTGTTTTCTAAATATGGAGTCATTACGTGAAACTTAATATTGTTATCCTTGAGAAATTTTCTGATTGTGCCTGTGTTTAATTCATTATTTGAGACTATCGAGTCTGGTTTGCCTAAGTATTGTATCCTAGACTTTATTGTCTCTAAGATTAAAACCCATGAACTATCCTTGAGAGGGTGTGCAGTTGCAAATTTGGTCAATTTATCTTGTTAAGTACATTATATTACGTTGAGCAGAATGTATATCGAAATGAACAATTTCGTTATGCTTTCGTGGAGTTTGCGTTATATGAATTAGTGCTTAAAAGGGTGTCCTTCAAATTTAGCAGTATTGCAAATGTCGCAATTATTTATAAATTTTTGTATTTCTTTCTGAAAGTTGAGGTAATATAGGGTGACCAGATAAGAACGACAGGAAAATAAATTTAAATAAAACAGCAACGGTGTGAGATATCAAATTGATTCTGACTAATTTTCTGACTTTATTGTGAAGCTACATTTATGCCATTATGTATGGAATAGCACATCATTTAAATGGCCGCCTCGACTTCGCTTGCAGTGCTTCAAGCGATCGGTCCAATTTTTGATGACTCGGTCCAATATGTGCGGCGTTATTCCGGCAATAACGTCTCCAATGTTGGCATGATCGCGGCACCCAATTGATGAACGCTCCATCTTGTTAGAACCACAACTCCGATATTTCGATGCTGTCGAGCTCTGGCCACAGAAAGTTGGTTAACATCGCTCTATAGCGAGGACCATTGACAGTAACGGTGTCTCCTTCCTCATTTCGGAAGAAATAAGGTCCGATTATACCGCTGTGCCATGAACCGCACCAAACAGTCAATCTTTGTGGATGCATTGATGCTTTTTGACATAGCCGCTGAGCTCCAAACATCGTGTGTGTGAAGTTTACTTCTCTCTCACGAAAGAAGCTGATAATGCAAACATTACGGTACGGGTAAACAAAATCAAATTATCAAATAACAAGCAAGGCCGCATATATGTACGTATATATCAATGATTGTCTAATTGCGTACACAAGATCTCTTCTGCAGAAGGCTAAACAGCTGAAACTACAAAACAAATGTAAATATGTATGGGTTTGGGATTCATCTGTATTCAATAGAAGGAGGGAAGGCGATAAAGTGATTAAAATACGCAATTATGAGGATTTTTTAAAAAATGGTCTTGATATATCCTAAATATGAGTTTTTCTATTATTAATAATAATAACATTACAATTTCCTTATTAGATCCTTATAATAATAATACAAGTTATACTAGTTTTTCCTCTTTTGATAATGATACCATGAATTGCTTTTGTATTGATCATCCTTACATAAAATCGTATACAGGTTTATCAATTATTCACCAAAATATTCGTAGTTTACGTACAAATTTTGATGTTCGTTGTTCATCTCTCATCCCTAGATCATTTACCAGATTTCATATTCGTCTCTGAAATATGGATCTATGAATTTGAAGTTTCTAACTTTTGTATTCCCAGTTTTACTTTCGCGGCAACTTACAATGATTCTTATTCAGCTGGTGGAGTGGCGGTCTTTTATAGGAGTGATATTGTGTGTGATGTTTTAAAACCTGATCTTAAAAGAGCCGATTTAATTTGTTTAAATTTTGAATTATCTGACGCTTATTACAGTTTTGTTGGAGTGTACAGATTACATTTATACACTCTTAATGCTTTTATGGTAGAATTTTCTGGGTTTTTGGAGTCTCAAATTTGCAAAAATCAAATCCTTTTAGGATTTTTAACATTGACCTTTTGTCTAATTCACCTAATGCTGATAACTTCCTGGCGGTACTATCTTCCTTTGGCTTTAGCTCTTTGATGAACAAACCTACCTTCTTGCTTGGACCACATATTTATAAGATAGCATAGAAACAATGATATTACTTACAAAACAGAAGTGCACGATCTTAAGATAACTGATCACAGCTTAACTACCATTCAGATTGAGAGTTATGTTACAAGGTATAAACAGTTCTACGTAAATACATTTGAAAAAAAATGTTTGTCTGCACTTACTCGTAATTCTGCTTTAACCTTTCAGTTTTGGGATAAAATTTACAATATAAGTGACCCATCGATTGCTTTTGATATTTTTCTACAGAAGCTTCAAATCTATATTTCAAATTGTGGCCAATGTTTCAACAAAAATAACAAAAAGTTAAAAAGACTAAAACAGTTATGAATTTATCACTACTCAAGGAAATTAATTTCAAAAACAAACTTCGTGCTAAAGTAAAGAAGCATCCTCACAACTTAAGGCTTAAAAGATGTTATGATATTCTTTGCAATGAACTTGAAACTGAAATTCCTCGTTGTAGAGATAATTAGTTTAGAAATAGACTTGCTGATAATACAGGTAACTCTAAAAAGGAATGGGAAGTTGTTAACGAAATCTTAAATAAAAAGAAGCCAAAGGCTGATATTTCTATAAAAAATTGTAACACTGTTTCAAATTTATTTAATGATTGTTTTTCCAACATAACTCATAACATCAATAACACTCCTCTTTCGAGGTCATGTCAATGTACAAATAATATTATTCTATCATAGATTCCTTTAACACTGAAAGCTTTTTCTTTGACAATTTTTCCTCACTGGAGATTCATAAAATTATAATGTCTCTCAAAACTTCTAATTCATCATCCAATAAAATTTTGAAAAATATTTCGTACTATCTTTCTGATGTATTGAGTTATATCTTTAATTTCAGTATAGAAAACGGAGTTTTTCCAGATGCACTCAAGTTAGCAATTGTTATTACGTTGCTCAAAAAAGGAGAAACTATGAGTCTCAACAATTACCCTCTTATTTCGCTTTTACTATTTTTTTCTAAAATTTTTGTAAAAGGTATGAAATCAAGCATGTTATAATTTTTGGACAAAAGTAAATTCTTTAGTGGTTTCCAATTCGGATTCAGAAAAGGAAGATCGACAGAAGAAGCTGTTTTGAGACTGTGTGGCGAACTTTATAATAGCTTGAATGAATCTGAGATTGCTGCCTCCTTGTTTATTGATATAACAAAGGCTTTTGATATGGTAGATCATGTTTTCAAAAGCTGTATAAAGCAGGTTTTCGAGGGATTGTTTATCATTATCTTGCATCTTATCTAAGAGACCGGAAGCAAAAAGTTAAGGTTCAAGATAATTTGAGTTCGGAAAAATGTATAAATATAGGTGTTCCTCAAGGTTCCGTTTTGGGCCCGATCCTATTCTTAATTTTTGTGAATTCATTTTTCGTTCAGCGTTTTAAAGGCAAAATAACAACCTCTGCTGATGCCACTGCTTTATCCTACTCTGAAAAAAACAAATATTTCAATTTGTGTATTGCTATTAATTATGACACCTAGTTGTCTTAAATATAATTTAAATGTTTCTCCACATCAATTTTGTAAGACCACTTATAATCCAAATACAAAGCGTTCTGTTGGTTGCTTTAATATCGAACGTGTTGACAGCTTTAAGTATCTAGGAATTATATTGGATAACAGGTTAAGCTGGAGGACCATACTTTAAATTTGACATACGAGTAATACTTAAATAACGTTTTGAGACAGTGCTATCACCTTAGTCTTTATTGTAGTCAGCATGTTTTAAAATTAGTTTATAATATTTTATTTAAATCTAAGCTGCAACAAATGTACCCAACATAAAAAAAATCAACTTTTCACTCTTCTATAAGGTCACTGCGCTTCGTTTATTCAATAGTTTACCTGTAGGTCTGAGATGCAAGAGACATAAATCAGTTTTCTTAAAAAAACTTAAAATCTGTACTTTTATCGTTTAATCATGATGAAATAGATTCATTATTAATGTAATAGTTTGATCTGTTGAATTATTTGTTTTTTGAATTGCATTAACCAAAAAATTAGTTGTTGTTGTTCAGTTTAGTAGGGTAGTTGATGTTGAAGTATTCGATGGATATTAGTAAAACTCTCAGACATTTATTCAAAACTACAATCAAGCTATTAAATGCCTTTTGGAGTTTAGTGATCTTCCAGTGAAGGACATCAGTTGATATTTTGCGATGTTTTTCGCAATAATAGCATAGGCCAGGAGTTGCAATAAGCTTATCAACATCTTTGCCTTTAATGCCAATGCACTTTGCGTGAAAGGAATCAAGGCAAATTGCACAGGATAGGTTCACGTCGTTTGTGTTTATCTTACAAATTAAACACTCGTTATTATCCATTGTTCAAAGAAACGTCTGTGATAACACTCGACAGGTGCATTGGATAAGTGAAGATAATAATCAATAATTGTGGTTGGTGTCCAATCTTATTTTCGCGCAATTTACGATTGATGGCGTTAATTTATGTACCAGCAAGTGTAGCGTCATCAACAGTAGTCAACACATAGCTGTCAACCGAAAGGTATGCGGTAGTACTAAAAAAGACACCAACAGTAGTCAACGCTCGGCTGTCAACTAAAAGCAAAATGGCAGCTGCCAATCTAATATGGTCGAAAAGTGAAACAACATTCTGTTTCCAGCAGCGCGTACGCATACTTTTCCTCCACCCCAATATTTTTAATACGCAATAAAAACCAAAAATACAGAAACGCAAAAACATGTGGGTGCGACGTACAAGTTCCCACATTGGAACCCCGACATAATAACAAAAAATAAAAATTGAGCGACGACGACAGTTCTTCACACCGCAAACTATCGGTTCCAGTATATTAAGTATAAGTATGTTAAGAAAGTAAATTTGGTTCGTCGGGAGAAGGTCGTAGTGAAACATCCACCTGCTCCAATTTAAACCCAATCCGTGGCTCCTCAAGTGACCTACGCCCAAATGGCGGCCTAGAGCACCGGAGGCTCAAACTGATCTGCTGGCCGTACTTGGTCGCACTCTATGCACCTGAAGCTACTCAATCTACTTTATTTATTTCAGAGCTCGAGACACTTTTTCGATGCCTAAGGCTGGAGTCGGAGGAGAATTATTTCATCGTGGCCGGAGATCTAAACGCTAAACATAAAGATTGGGGAAATAACACACCTAATACTAGAGAGAACCTACTATTCAATTTGTAGGGTCGGCACAGTGTCGAGTATAAACTCGATTTGAAAGCTACAGATAGTCAGTCGTTTCCTAGAAGTGGCTCCTCTTTGGAACTTATGCTGTTCGATGTACGGTTACAACTGACCAACATAGATCGACAAACTATAAACTGCCTGCACACATTTGTGTATGGCAGTGATCAATGCGGACTCAGTGCGATTCCCAACAAAATTGCGGAGTTGGAGAAGTTTGTCCAAACGTACACCTACAATTATAGTAGGACGCGTTGGACTCGATTCTCAAGAACTTTGACAAGACCACTCTCCTCGAATTCCCTCTACCCACCGTCCAATAGGAATCTGTCAAACGTGGAGATTGACTATTACCTAAAACGAATGGACGAGACAATTATTCGAACTATGGACAGTACGATACCTCGATATCAACATACTGACAACGCAGACATATTCCGTAATGCCAACCAACACAAAAGTAGACTGCTGCCGAGACTAAAAACCTTGTACAGACAGTTTAATGACAAACAAAACTCGGAGGTTAGGACGCTGAAGTCGTTCATTAAAAACCTGCAGAAATTAATTAGAGAAAATTACAGACTTTCTGTAAATTTGTATTGGAACAACTAAATTCTATCTGTAAAAGCCAACAACCCGAGTATGTTCCAGCAAATAAATAAAATATTTCGGACCAACAATCAAAACGAGCTTCCGTGTCTTAAGATAACCCGAACGACGAACAATGGACAAATACTAATAACAGCAGGTATAGATCCAGATAACGCAGTAGAGGATGACAACTTCTTTGTGATCGAAGATCCGCAGGAGAAGGTAGAGTCTATAGGAGCGACTTTCCAGGAAGTATACAAGGTGAATGATACCATTTGCAAGAACAGCGACCTGGAAAACCACGTCCTTGTGCACAACTTCTACCTTCGAAATGATATAGAGCACTGGTGATCCGAGAACATAGGTTTTACGGAGTTCAAGGACGATAACATGGCAAATAATGTCATTGCCGATGAAAGGGTACAACGCCCGTACATATCGAAGGTGGAGCTCCAAGCGATCTTCGACTCATTAAAGAGGAATAAATTTGTGGAAATCGATGGAGTATCGAACATTGTGCTTCGACATCTCCCTCTAGAAGCGAGGACATTTACACCACTTTGTTTAACAATGCGCCGAATAATGCACATTATTCAGCCCCTTGGAAAACAACAGTGATACAACCCATCCCCAAAAGGGGTAAGGACACTTCCAATCCGGCAAATCTCCGGTCGATAAGTCTCCTTCCGAACATCAGCAAGGTATTCGAAAACGTGATCAATAGAGCCCTGCTAAGTGGACTGAGAACAATAATATAATTCCGGATACCCAATTCTTTTTTTAAGGCGGGGCATGATACAAAACATGCCGCGTCTAAACTGGTATCGGATATCCAATGGAACAAAAGCAAGGACCAATGCACGGGTGCCTGCCTGATTGACTTGGCGAAGGCCTTCGACATCGTATAGATAGTGGGACTCTTCTACAAGCTGAGCAGGCTGGGCATAAGCAAACCACTGCTGTACATACTTTAAAACATGCTCACCAGTAGACAGTTCATCGTCAAAAATGACAATGTGACTTCTCCTGGAACATTTCTAATTAAAAACGGTCTGCAACAAGTTGCGGTTAATTCACCGATCCTCTTCAACATTTACACGAGCGATCTCATGGATCACTTCACCATGCCATAACGTACGCAGACGAATTGATCGCGTACAGATCAGGTCCAAAAATCGAGGTCATTGCAATTCTCTCCACTGCAGTGTGGTGCGTCTCCGGTTTAGTTGGGCGGTATCGGGTCGCGATATTGATGACGTACAACGTCAGTACGGTCATTTCTCGTGGCTAGCCGAAAGAGAGGAAACTCCTTCGTCGTAGGGTAGCCTGTTGAATGTTTAAGGTTGGCTGTACTTTGCCCATGGCCGTCTTACATAGCTTAGGTTTAGGTAGTTTAGCTTGTAGGTAATAGTTTAAAAAATGAAAAAATACAAAAAAAATCACAAAAAACACAAAAACATAAAAAAAGAATTACGTAAATTAGAATAAGATAGGCTAATTTAGAATAAGGTAGTTTAAGATTTATTTTAAGGTAGATTTGTAAGTTTTATATATAAGAACTTTCAAAAATAAGTCCATATACTAAGTTTTTGTCTAATTTTCTTAGTGACAATTAAAATTAAATGAATGAAATAAATAAAAAATTTTCAAGTACATTACGTCGAAAGACATAGTTTTAAGTATTAGGTTCAACTTAGAGCGAACGCATATGCCCATTAAGTTAGAATAAGAATAGCTAAGTTAGCTAAGCAAGTTTTAAGCATTTTCTCTAGCTATAGTGAATAGATTAATAAAAAATAGTGAATAGATTAATAAAAATGCAGTAAAAAAGAAAATGAAAATTTTATGCCTTCGCAGTAGAGTTGACTTAGCTTTCGCAATTGATCGACTGTTTTATTTATTTCATGCGAAATAAATAGATGATTTTTGTCATCAGGATTCGAGCCTTGAGCCAGCATCCCCTATGACTTCCTTTTCTTTTTTTTCACTTAGAGTAGCATCTCCGTAAACTTTTTGGAGCTCTCGATGCGCTTCAGCCGCCGTTTTCTTCGAATGAAAGAAGAAAATGAACACTTCCCGCAAATGACTATTATTTGGCACAACATCAGACATTTTCACACAACCAAAAGTATATGACGCCAAAACAAAATCACTAATGTGTCAAAATAGTTTGATTACCATATGTCTAAGCTCGATTCATGATGTATTGGATATGTCAAAATCGACCTGCACTTACTGCTGGAGCCATCTATTGACAAACTTAGTTGCGCACCTAATACTTCAACAAAAAAAAAAAAAAAACACAGTATTACACATATAAACCCAAGGAACAAAGAAGATCTCGCGTCATGCTTCGAAACATGCACCACTCCACTGATCAAGATGATTAGGTACTAAGTTCTCGCTGTTTTTTTTTTTATGAAAAAAATCGATAGGCCTTTCAAACGAATAAAAAATTTCGATGATATCTCACACATGCTTTGTTTCATATAAAATTAAGATGGGAAGCGCTTAATGAAAGACCCTTTAGATAAATGAAATATTATTATTCTACTTATATTAATGCAAAATTACCAGAAGATAAGAGAATTAGGGGGAGCATTGTGATGTATTAGCAAATACATCCGATTATTACTTGTTCCGTTTGATGGCACATGGTCTGGCTGATCAGCAGTTCCGCTCATATGAAGACATAAAAAAATGGCTTGATTCGTGGATAGCCTCAAAAGATGTAACTTTTGCAGTAACGGTATTCGAGCTCTGGCAGAAAGATGGAAAAAAGTTGTAGCTAGCCAACGGACAATACTTTGAATGATTCTTTTGTAACCATTTTTTCACAATAAAGTTGTGTTTTCATAAAAAAAAACAGCGAGAACTTAGTACCTAATCATCTTGATCAGTGGATTGGTGCATGTTTCGAAGCATGACGCGAGATCTTCTTTGTTCCTTGGGTTTATATGTGTAATACTGTGTGTTTTTTTTTTTTTTTGTAACTTAAATGCTCTACTATCTTGTAAATCTATTTTTTAAATAGATTTCGAAGCGACTGCCGTACAAGGGAATTCAAAGTATTCCTGTGGGTGTGGTTTAAATGATTGTATATGAGTGGAGTATGAGAAATATATATATATGTTTTTTATGTGGATGTGAATGCGGAGGCTGACGCTGAGAGGGTTCGACAGTGAGTGGTGAATGGTTTTCAGTCGATGGTGAAAGGTTCATGTACAGCATGACGTGCATCTTTGTTTTCTTGTGATTCATAGATGTGACAGTATAAATTGGAAATTGTTTGCAATTCAAGGTTGAGTTGATTTGTTGAGAATGAAATTTTTATATCATATTAATGACAGGGAAGATCAAATGTAAGTGGTATAAACGTGTCGGATGCCAATTATCTGCTTACTTGGGTGAAGCTAGAATGCTGGTAGGATAAACTTATTGAACAATTTCTCAAATTGCCAAGTGTCGGTTCGGAGAATGGTGCTCACTTGCGTGAGCTTGTTGATAAAGCGGGCGATGTTATTCGTGGTCTAGAAGCAGTTAATGCAATAGGTACAGATCCGTGTCTTGTGTACTTGTTAATAAATAAAAGAAGACCTTCGCGAGATCTTAGAAGAACGTTCTTGTGTTTTGGAAGCTAGTGATCCAAAAATTACTATTGTAGTAAAGAACTCTCGTGCGTCGAAAACCATGTACATAAAAAGCCTAGCCGTAATGAATGCGTCTTGCCCAAAATGCAAGGGTGAACATTATCTACCGCAGTGCAATTCGTTTTAATACCAGTTAGATCGCATCGGAACTTGGCTGGCCTTCGTCGTACTCATGCTCGGTTGATCATATCCGGAATTTCATCCATTGGAGCTGGTGTGACTCCAGCTGCTGTCAATTTGACCTTAAAACCTTGCACTAGTTTGAACAAAATAATCTCACAAACTCCATCGCTTTCAGTCGAATGTAGCAACTTCGCTTTTCTCGAAGACCTTCAGTTAGCTGATGTCGGATTCAATATCCCAGGGCACATTGATATGCTGTTGGAGGCTGACAAGGCTTGGAGTATACAGCAAAGTTGTCATCGTTCAGCGCATAAGCCACTTTTTGGATGGGCTATGACGGTGTTTGCCAGAAAAACCTATCGTTTCGTTGCACGCAGGTGTTGACTTTGATGTGGTATTGTAGTCTTTTTGGGAAATTGAGGAGGTTCTGCATAAGTTGTCTTTGACACTAGGTGAAGATGAGGTAGATATTAATTTGTCTAAGACCCTTACTAGAACGTCGGGCAACAAGTACATGGTAAAACTTCCATTTCGACAAGACATTGTAACGTTTGCTAATTCCATATTTGAAGCCTTGTCTGGACTCTTCGCTATTGAATGTCGGTTTCTTCGTAATGAATGTCGAAAAGTGAAATGTCACATGTTTATGAAAACTTATTTGGACTTAGGACACATGGAATGTATTTCAGACGATGAAATAGAGCCTACATCGGGAAGTGTTTTCTATTTGCCTCATCATGCCTTCATCACTAACAAAATTAGTTTTTTGTGCTGACATAGTCAAAATGTTTCGGCAAATTTGGGTACATCCGAAACCTTGAGATTTTCAGAGGATTGTGTGGAGAGAATCTTCCGATAGCCTAATTTCTCATTTTCGTTTGTGTACTGTGACGTATGGTACTTTTATGTCATAAAAATTGTCTGTCAAATAGCATTTGATTACAAACACCAGTTCCGTAGGGCATTGACATTGATATGTATGTCGACGATGTAATGACGTTATCAGAGACATTAAAGCTAAGGAAGTAGATCATAGAAATGCTCTCTTGTGGAGTTTTGGAGCTCAGCAAGTGGAAATCAAATGGAAATCACTCCAGCACTCAACTGGACGAACTTTTACATCAACCAACACCGACACTGAACAGACCGACTTTCAACCTGCCACCACACGAAAGATAAGTACCTTTACACGAACCGAGACATGACCAGGCTCCACGCTCCAACGAACCATTCTCACGGTTTTCGGAAAGGAAGGTGGACATTCGTAAGCAGGACATTAAGTTCGAGGGGACACCGAAAACTATGTCCGTAGAAAGTTTCCTGTTTCGCGTTGAAACCTTGCAATGCCAGAACAGTATCAACGACCATTTCAGACCCATTTCCATCCTCTCATAAGCGGTCCCGAAGGGAGGTGGTTTTGGCAGTTTGTACATCAAATGAAAGTAATAGGGCTATCAGCAACTTAAAAGAGAGTTGCTGAAATAATTCAAAAACAATGTCAGGGATTATGAGATTCTGAGGGCTATTATGGATAAGAGTCAGCAACCCCATTAGTCATTCGACGACCTCTACAGCGACGTACGGACGATGGCTTTACAAATGACGAGTCGACCGAACGAACTTGACTTAGTGCACATACTGAGAAGTGACATAAAGAACTGAGTAGCGACGCTAATTTTTGGTTGCTCTATTATAAGTATCCAAGAATTAAAAGATGAGTGTAGACGCTCGGAGAAGAACTTGACGACTAGGGAAACGAAATTCAGACGACATGTGAACGAACTAGAAGACGAGGGAACTTTTAGAAATAGGGAATCATTTAGGGAATTTGAGGACGAAGAAGTGGCAATTGCTGCATTCAACGTAACCGGACTGACAGACATCTGATTTACATGAAGACTGAAAGAACGAGCAATGCTAACAACGACACGACTAGGAATCCTGTCTCAACTCCGTCGGCGTGTCAGTCCACTTTCCATAGTCGGACGTGCTCTAGCTGTGGTCAAAGAAATATAAATTTTAGTTGCACACAGGGCCAGGGAAACTTGAGAGTCGGCAGTACGACCGAGACCAACCAGCCGACCGAGACCACACTCCCAAAAAGCGAAGACAAGACGTCCAAATTTTGAAGAGGGTTCCAGAAGGTAATGATACCCCAACGATGAAGAAAATCCCTCAAAGGAAGAGTCTTCACGTACGCCTGGAGTACAAAGCCGCCAGAAAGCGTATCTTTGGGGAGGAAGTGACAGCGCCGGTGGACAAGAGCAGCAATTATCTCAAAATTAGAAGGCTAAGAGAAATAAGTGCAATAAATAGACGACGAAAGAGGGATATAGTAGCGAATGTGATAAATATTTCGGACGACAATAGGCCATATGCTAAAGTTAGGATAGATGGTGAGGAGCTCATGGGCCTATTGGATAGTGAAGCTTCAATTAGCTGTTTAGGGAAAGGAGCGACTGAATTTTTAGACAGACATAACATCGTAATGACTAAGAAGAGTACAGACATACGAACAGCAGACGGAAACCACCAACGTATATTGGAACGATTGAAGATAGTAGTCTCCTGGGGTATCTGGCCACATGAGGTAGAAATTTCGTTGTGCAAAATTTGCAGCAGGTAATTATTTGGAGTTAACTTTTGGAAAACATTTAAAGTTGCTCCGAACATCATTAACGAACATCATTAAGAACGGCCTTCCGTCCAGGCACTCTCAGTAGTACAGGCCCAAGAACTTGAGAGAATCAAGCTGCTGTTCCCCTCTTGCGCAATGTTGGGACTGGGTAGAACCAGCCTCGAAGAACACATAATCGAGGTGGATAACGAGACGACTCCCATCAAGTAGAGGAGCCATCCAGTTTAATTTTCGATCCAACAGCTCTTGTATGATAGGATGATCCATCTTGAAGTGATAAAAGAGAGCAACAGTAATTGGAGCTCTCCACTGGTGATGGTGGTAAAACTCGGCAAAAACAGACTACACCTGGACTCCAGAAAGGTAAATGCAGTAACAGAGAAAGATGCTTACACGTTTCCTCATATCGAAGGGCTGCTGAATAGGTTGGAAGACACTGGGTATCGATCTCAAGGACGCATTCTGTCAGATTCCTTTGGAGCGCAAGTCAAGGGGAAGCTAGCGTTCACAGTCCCTGGGAGGCCGATATACCAGTATACGGTTATGCGGTTTTTTTTTTTTATTTTTTTTTTTATAATCTGCGCTCACTGAAGGAGTTATGAATACCCTTAAACTGTTTCAGGGCACCGGCGTTGGGAAAGGGGGGAAGAGGAACAAAGGAGGAACCTGTGCACGGTGGCTTTGAATGTTTGAAGGTTGTAGTGATGGGGGAATACAGACCCTGGTAGATGATTCCACATTCGTGTCGTTCGGCTTATAAACGAATCCCTATATTTGACAGTACGACCGAAATTTGGCTTAAGGGTTAACTGATGTGCATTCGGAGAATGACGCGTATTGCAGGTGAAATTTTGAAGGGGAGGAGTACAACTGGCTATTTCACTGGAGAATTTTTTTATAAAAAAAAAAACGATAAAACAGGGGGAGACATGAGGCATTTCTCCGATGAATGAATGGAATTCACAATATCTTTATCACCTGCAAGTTTTAACGCTCGATTCTGTACCCGACCAAGGATGTGCAGAATGGTGTTGTGTGCACCAGACCATTATGTTCCAGCTTACGGCGGATGAATGCTTTATAACTTCAGGCCAGATCAGACGCAGTAAAATATTTCTTGCACCGTTTAAGGAATCCTAGACATTTTGCAGCATTTTTGGCAACCTCGAATATGTGATCGTTCCATCGAAGATGGCTATTAATATACATACAGATTAATACACATACATCAACATATGGGAGTGTGCTTTTCCACGGAGAACAACGAACGACCGATAGCATTCATGTCCCAGAAGCTCAATTCTGCCCAGCGGAACTATAGCGTAACGGAACTTGAATACTATCCAGCTATTTTGTCAGTGAAAAAGTTCAGGGCATATGTGGAAGGACTGCCTTTCACTAATGACCAAAAAGGATCTATCTGGCCGTCTGGATAGATGGAGCCTAAAACTTCAAGCGTTTGATGTAGTCCCTGATACTCTCTCACGTGTTCCCATAAATGAGCTCAAACCTGAGAATGCAGTGCTGGAGGTTGACCTTAATTCGCCATACTTTTCCTCGGAGAATTGCAGTGAGTTAAGGAAGACAATACATGAAAACAAAGACCTACTACCAGACGTTTGTGTTTCCGACGGATTTGTATGCGAAATCGGCAAGTGCAGCAAACCCCTAAAAATCAGTTCCCGACCGCCGATGGGACAACAGACCGTTACGGAGCGGCCTTTCCAGAGACTGTACATAGACTTTTTAGGACCATATGCACGTACTAAGAACGGATACACACGTATTTTTATAGTACTAGATCATTTTTCTAAGTTTGTGTTGTTAAAATCTATTAAGAAGGCAACGGCTGCTGAGATAGTAAAATACCTTGAGGAGAGCGTGTTTATATCTTTGGCGTACCAAACATATTCGCACCGCCATCTACTCTCCTCAAGCCAATGCGTCGGAAGGGGTCACCGCTCCGTGCTGACGAAGATACGATCATATCTAAGCGGCGATAGAAAATTGTGGGACCTTCACATCAGTGACGCGGCTTTCTCATTGAGGAGCGTAATTCACGATGAGACTATGTCTGAACCCCACTAGGCGGTATTTGTTACCCAAATGATTCAACACGCGAGTGCTTATGAAATTCTTCGGAAACTAGACGTCGTCAAGGAGATGAACACGAAAGTCATTGGTATGAATGATAAGCTAGACCTTATTAGAGGAACAGGGCCGGACCCACCACATGACCTATGCACATTGTGAAGCCTAAATAAAAAAAAATTAAAATTCATCGATGTACTGCCATTCTTTAAATTTTAGTTCGTCCAATCAGCTAAATATGCATTTCTAAAAGCTGTCTGAACGCGATTATTTTTTAATACAAATTACATAATTTCATCCGTTCACACAAAATATCACTCACACACGACCCAAGAAACTAATTCGATTAAAGCCAAAAAAAAAAAAAAATCCCACCTAGACTGTACAGGGTAATTTCTTGCACAAACACTCAAAAATTTCAATGGGAAAAAATCTCAAAATAATAAACCCAATCCTCAATTCCTATGGAATCATTTAAGTGAAAACGTGCAGATTTTATTTCTACACGTATGAGATTTACTCATTTGACATATTGTTTGAAAAGAGAATGGATAAGGTAGGTATAGTTTCGACTCGTTCTTTCACACACAAACAAGCAACAAGAGAGAAATGAACAAATAACGGTGCATTATTGTTCTTGTTGCACTTGCTATTGTTTTTGATTTAGCCCAGATGATTTGGATTATTTTTCGAATTTGAGCTGTTGTGTAATTAAGGAATACGCGATTCAATTGAAAATAATAATAATAAAATAAATAATACATAACTTCTTTCTTTTCAAAGTCGTGATTTTATATTTTACGAAAGTTAAGTGAAAGGTGGAACTGTGGAAGTGCCTGTTCTGAAAACGAACAGTTTTTTGTGTTGTTCATAATTAGCAAAATAAAAAAAATTTACCAAACCTTACTTTGAAACCTCTTTCAAAAACATTATGGGAAAGGAGGCTAGATGCATTAAAACCCTTAAAAATAAACTTAAGAGATATATATGAAGCCCTTATAGAAATATCTCAGAGAGGAAATCCTGAAGCAAAAAACATTGTTGAGTGGCTAGGAAATAAAATTTGCGATTTCACATTTATATGTTGCTTATTGATTTGGTTTGATATAGATACTAGAAAAAATAAACATAACCAGTAAATGTTTGCAAAGTCCGTCCGTTAATTTGTCAGCAAGTGTTAAGGTTTTAGAAAATATTAAACATACTTTGGTTGAAATGCGTTCAGATGAAAAATTTAATGATTATTTTCAATTAACTGAGCGTATTGCTAGTAGTCTTGAAATACCATCTAAATTTCCAGAAACATCTTCCTTACGATCTCGTCGGCAAAAAAGACTTTATGCTGAAACTATTTTAGAACCAAAACAAAGATTTAAGATAGAGTTTTATTTCAAAATACTATATCAAGCGATTCGATCAATTATAGAAAGGTTTGAGCAGCTTGAAGCATATAACACAAATTTTTCATTTTTAAATAACATAAACGAATGGTTGAAAAATAACAATTTACGTTCCTCATGCCTTGATTTGCAAAGCGTTTTAACTTTTGGAGGTTTTAAAGATTTAGATGAGGCATAATTGTATCAAGAGTTAACAGTATTATCCTTGCTTGTAATACCAGAATGCTCATGTTTAGAAGTGTTAAATGTTATGTTTAGTGCAAGCCTAGAAGATCTTGCTCTCAATGTAGTTATTGCCCTCCAAATTTTAAACACAATGCCAATCTTCAGGAGAACGTAGTTTTTCTAAACTCAAGATAACAAAAAATTACCTTAGGACAACCATCACTCAAGAAAGATGGGTAGGTTTGTCTATAATGTCAATAGAAAGGGAGTCATTAAAGCCTTTAGACTATGATGACCTTATAACAGAATTTGCTGAAGCTAAGACCAGAAAAGTTAGTTTCTTAAATTGAACTTTTCCTCTCTGCACATGTCTTCCTTGCATTTAATTTTTTTTATTTTATTTAAAATTGATATAACTAGTTTAACATCGGTTTTTACTTTTTTCACAAAATTAACTTAAGTTCCTTGAAGTAATAATTCTTATTTGTACATATTTTGTTCATTTTTTATATTTTTATTTTTCTTATTTTTTTATTTTATTTTGACAAATATGTATATATAATTATATTAATATTAATTACATTTCTTATATTATATATACATGTTTGTTACCGAGGATTAGACTTACCGGGGATACCTCAATAAAATAAAACGCATTAAAAGTCTACCTCTTGGGTAATGTGGAAAGAACTTATGCTGCCAAAACTGAAGAATGGGGCGCTAAACGTAGGGCTTGCACAGTGCGCTCATTTGGCTTGAACCGGCCCTGGCTGGAACAAGTTGGACTTGGTGCACTTCTATATCTTAATTCTTTTCGTGGCTAAATTGATTGAGACATAGTTATACACACATGCACAATCACACATTACGTCTAATATATTCTTTCAATGCTCAATATCAGCCAAACAGAAGCAAAATCAGTTCGAAATCGAAAATAAAGCCTTTTTCGATATGAGCCCTACAGTTTTAAAACTTCGAACTGCATCAAGCTGTGGGTGAGTATTTGCTTTAAACTGATTAAATTTAAAATAAATTTATTGCAAACAAAAATAAAAAAATTCAATACGACATATACTTATGTACATGCTAAATATTATTGTTTTTTATTGAATTGTATTGTATTGTATTGTATTGTATTGTATTTAATTTTTATTCATTCCAACTTAAAACAAATTTCTTAACAATTAATAATTCATAAATTACTTCAATAATAGTGGAAGGAATAATAGTAGTCATTCTGTAACTATTTAAAGTTAGTGTTGAATGACACTTGACTAAAATTTGAACAATTCAAGGAACTGATTTGTTTGTCGTGTTGACAAAATTGAAGCTGATGAACGTGACAAAAATACACCAGCGGTAAAAGCAGAGTTTCGCTCTTTACAATTACAAATCGATGCTTTGGAGAGGAGGAATATTGCTACAGATGCTGTCATGTTTGGCATACCGGAGCTCCCTACGGAAAACCTTAACGATGTATTCAATCAACTCTGCAATACAATCCAGTGCAAGGCCCCGGTGCTTAAAAGTATTTTCCGTGCCAAACGCAATAACAAAACTTCTGCAGCTACTCCTATCATCATAAAATTTAATTGCCCTCAAGACAGAAACTATGTTCTACGATCAGCTGCAAATTACCGCAAACTCCACAATCAACTTTGCCTCAGTGACGTGGGACTGCAAACGAACGGCCGTGTCTATTTACATGAGAGCCTGACAAAAAGTAATCGTACTCTCCTTCAGCAAGCCGTTAGAATGAAACGCAAAAATCAGCTGGCTTCTGTTTACACTAAATTTGGATCTGTCTTCGTTAAGTTTTCTGCTGAGGAGAAAAGCTTTATCGTCGAAAGCTCTGACAGTTTGAGGGTTGCCACTGCCTGATGCAAGAGAATCAGCTGGGAATATCAATGTAAAAATTTTTATTTTTTTCATTTTTTTTTTTTTTATTTTCTATTTTTCAAAATTTTTCTATTTTTTTTTTTAAGCACTTATTACCAACTCTTATATACTTATTACCAACTCTTATATATTGTAGCATAATAATAACTACGCTCCTATGTCTATGCAGCAAATTCCGAAGTGACTTTCCATTCTGGCAGAATTTTGGTTCGAACTGTCCTTTCATTCGAGGTTCGTGTCTGGGACGAAGTCTCCACAGCTCATGTCAACGAAAGAAACGAATAATATCAGGGATAAAAGGGAATTATAACTGCAAGAATTATTTCTCTTGTTCCAGTGGTCGAAGAATTTGCTAGAAGTTTCTGGCTATCAGAAACTTCTGCTATATAAGGACAGATGGCGATCAAAAAAAGACACAGTTGGTTTAGAACCGTGGCGAAGATATTGGAAAAGTGATAATGGGCGAAGTTGTAATTTGGTGATAAATTGAAAGTTGAGAGTGAACAAGAAAAAGTAATTAGTTTGGATTTGTGAATTAAGTAATTGAAAGGAGATAAAGTGATTTGAGAGGGAAGAGACCTTGTAAGAAAAGAATTTCCGAAGAATAGTATAGTGTGAACTTGAATTGTTCTATAGACTAGAAAATAAAGAAATAAATTTCACAGAATAATTGTTTTATCTACTCGAGCCGTAGCTTACATATTACATTGGTGTCAGAAGCGGGATAAAACTTATTCTCTGAATAACTATTTCCGTGGTGTGAAATTGCAGAATTAAAAAAAAAAAAAAAAAAAAAAAAACGATTTCTGTGTTGAGTTAATTAGTTGCGCAAAATGGGTCGCAAATTGGGAAAACTAACTATAACTCAACTAAAGGCAGAAATCAGTAAGCGGAACCTCGACACAACTGGGGGAAAAGATGCCCTACTGATTCGTTTGGAAGAAGCAGTAACGCAAGAAGGTGAAAATCCGCATGACGTAGAGTTTGCCTTGGGAGAATAACCAGCAAGTACAGCAGCCGACCCGGATATAACAAGTCTGCTCCTGCAACTTAAGTTAGTCATGGACGAACAAAAGAAAGCAATAGAAGATCAAAGGAATTCTCTAGAACTTAAGCTGGACGAACAAAAGAAATCGATGGACGAACAAAAGAAAGCAATGGACGAACAAAAGAATTCTCTAGATGCTCTGGAAAGTAAACTTGATGAGCAAAACAAGAACTTGGAATCCAAATTCGAAGTGATCAAAGAGAAAATCGAGAAGGTCGAGACGCAACTCGAAAAAGTCGAAACTAGATTCGATGAAAATTTTAAGAAACATGAAACTCAGTTCGGGAAGTTAGAGACTCAGTTTGAAAAAGTGGATACGCAATTCGAGATAGTAGGAAAGCAAGTCGAAAATCTTGCTAAGGAGCTCAGCAACGTAAAGAGACAGAAAGCACGGGAATATTCCACTGACGGTCTGAGAAGAAAGGAGATGCAGCCTCCTATCTTCGATGGTCAAACATCATGGCCAATTTATAAAAGGCAATTCGAAGCGGCCGCAATGACCAATAGCTGGGACGATGAAGAGAAGTCCATTGCACTCACACTTGCACTGAGGGGTCCAGCTGCGGAGCTCTTGCAGACCATCCCGGAAGATAAACAGCAGAACTACGACTCTCTGGTTCAGGCTATCGAGATGCGGTTTGGGGATGAACACATGCAGCAGGTGTACAGGGTTCAGCTGCGTAGTCGAGTCCAGAAAAGGGGGGAAACGCTCCAACAGTTGCAAGCGGATATAGAGCGACTAGCCCATCTTTCATACCCTAAAGCCGGTGAGGAGCTTATCAACGAAATGGCGGTGGAAGCTTTTATTCAGGCCATAGAGGACAGACAACTGCAAATGGCTGTAAGGATGGTTGAAAAGCGAACACTCCCCGAGGCATTGGCATTCGCTTTGTCAATGAAGGCTGCGGACCAAGCATACCAGGGAATACACCGTCTCAGGGAAATGTCCGTCGTGGAATGCTCATGCCAGAGAACAGCCGTCATGGATGAAGACAGTGCTCGCGGAAGTCAAATCCGTTGCTGGAATTGCAACCAAACAGGACACCTACAACGGCAGTGCAGAAGTGCACCTAGACGAAGAAATTGTCCACATTGCGGAAGTAGGAGAAGCAGAGAGGAAGCATCTGGCGGTGATAACATCCATCCTGTCAGTCAGACTTCCCAAAACCAGCAGTCGGGAAATGCGTAAGGACCAACTTCGCGGGGCAGAAGTTGGTTACTGGAATCGAGGCCCCCAGAACCACCATTCAAGTTTCGCAAACCAAACGGGGTAACAAGAGCCTGACAGTGGAGGCACTAATCAACAAGAAAAAGTGCGTAGCCACCATCGACACAGGTGCCACTGCCTCTATTGTAAGAAGAAATATCGTCAGAAGCTCCTGGCTGCACAACACCAACAGCTACTGCCTGAAGACTGCAACAGGGGAAATGGCGAAGGTATTTGGAGAAGTTCGTCCTACGATTACTCTGGCAGGACTGACGTTCTCCCATGCGTTTCTGGTGGCAGATATATGCGACGAGTGCATCATCGGAATAGACTTCATGAAAGCAAATGAAGTAATCTTGGACATCGGGATGCAAGTACTGAGGTATCGAAATGTGGAGATTCCGATGGTGTACGGAAACGAGAATGCCGTAACTCTCAGGACAGTCATCAGCAAAGACGAAGTTTTGCCGCCGTCTTCAGAGACAATCATTTGGACGAAGCTGGAAGGTGATCTTGGGAGCCACCGATTCTACATAGTAGAACCAGACCCAGAGAAGAATTCTCAAGACTACATCGTGGGAAAGACGTTAGTCGAACCAAAGAACACCATGGTTCCAGTGAGGGTTTTGAACGCAAGACCACACACTGTCAAACTAAGGCGAGGGGAGGTGACTGGAAAATGCACGCCGATTACCGCCGTCGCAACAATATCTGAACATGATGCTCCAAAACCTCTCCCATCACCTTGGACAGCGGAAACGAGAGAGACGATTTCCAGTCCAGTGAGCTGAATCAGGAGCAGCGAACTATGGCAGAGAATCCTATCTATGAGTACGCTGATGTATTTGCCTCACAGGACGGAGAATACGGCCGAACACACCTGGTACAACATCAACACCTGGTACAACATCAACAAAGCAGACAGAAGTTGCAGAGATGTTGTCGGCAATGGAGAAAGAAGGTCTGATTGAAAGTTCCAAAAGTCCGTGGGCATCACCGGTTGTACTGGTTAAGAAGAAAGATGGCAGCACGCGGTTCTGCGTGGACTATCGGCAGCTCAATTACGTCACCAAGAAAGACAGCTACCCTCTGCCACGGATTGACGACACGCTAGACACACTATCAGGAGCCCGATGGTTTTCCACTCTCGACTTGAAGAGTGGCTACTGGCAGGTACAGATCCATCCAGAAGACCGGGAGAAAACCGCCTTCACCGCAGGAAATGGGCATTGGCAATTCACGGTAATGCCATTCGGGCTGTGCAATGCTCCGGCGACTTTCGAGCGATTGATGGAATGTGTCCTGCAAGGGTTAACATGGAAAACCTGTTTGGTATACTTGGATGATGTCATCGTCGTAGGAAAGACGTTTGCGCAACACCGAGACAATCTAAGGGATGTGTTTCAAAGGCTTCGAAGTGCCCACCTGAAGCTCAACCCCAAGAAGTGCGCGCTGTTTAGAGCGGAAGTCAAGTACCTGGGACACATAATTTCAGCGAAAGGAGTGAGAACCGATCCGGAGAAGGTCGAAGCGGTAAAAAACTGGCCAGTCCCCAAAGACAAACACCAACTAAGGAGCTTCCTGGGCCTAGCCACCTACTACAGACGGTTCGTGAAGGATTTTGCCGGGTTCGCAAAGAACCTGCACCAGTTGACGGAAAAGGGAAAACAATTCAAATGGTCAATTGAGTGCGAGAAGAGCTTCAAGGCACTTAAACAACGGCTATGCGATGCCCCGATACTGGCTTACCCCACTCCCGGGGAAACGTTCGTTGTGGATGCAGATGCTAGTAATGTCGGGGTAGGAGCCGTACACTCCCAGGTGCATGACGGCCAAGAGAAGGTGGTTGCGTACTTCAGCAAGGTGCTCTCTAAGCCAGAAAGGAACTACTGCGTGACAAGGAGAGAACTTCTAGCTTTGATCTTGGCTACGAAGCATTTTCACAAATACCTCTACGGGAGGAAGTTCGTTCTTCGCACAGACCATGCAGCCTTAAAATGGCTATTACAGTTCAAGAGTCCTGAGGGTCAGGTCGCAAGATGGATCGAAAGGCTGCAAATCTACGACTACGAAATACAGCATCGTAAAGGAAAACTCCACTCTAATGCGGATGCACTGTCCCGGAGACCATGCAGAACGGATTGTAAACATTGTGCGTGTCAGGAAGAACGGGAGCTGGTTTCCATCCAAAGAATGAGAGCCGAACCTATCGCCGGCTGGAGCGTAGATGAGATCCGGAACGCTCCGAAGGAAGACCCGGATATCGAACCGATTCTGGCCTGGAAGGAGAACATGGAGAAACCGGATCATCAGGACATCTCTCACAGAAGCCCGACCTTAAAGGCATATTTTGCGCAGTGGGACTCCCTCAATGTCCAAGAAGGTGTTCTGAGAAGAATATGGGAATCCTCCGACGGAAAGTCGTTTGTAATGCAGCTTGTCGTACCGCGAACGAGGGTCAAGGAGGTGTTACAGGAAATGCATGGCGGGGCGACCGGAGGCAACTTGGGAGTGAATAAGACGCTAGAAAAGGTACGAGAACGTTTTTATTGGTTAAAAGCGAAGGAAGATATCGAAGACTGGTGCAGAAAATGCGACGTGTGTGCAGCTAGCAAGGGTCCGAGAATCAAAGCTCGAGGTAAGATGCACCAATACAACGTGGGAGCACCTTTCGAACGAATCGCCATTGACATCGCAGGGCCCTTTCCGGAAACCGACAATGGTAATCGGTATATACTCGTAGTGATGGACTACTTCAGTAAGTGGCCGGAAGCGTTTCCGATCCCTAACCAGGAAGCCAGAACCGTGGCGGAGCAGATCGTCTACAATTGGGTTAGCAGATTCGGTGTGCCCTTGGAATTGCATTCTGACCAAGGGCGGAACTTCGAGTCAAGAATCTTCCAAGAGATGTGTCAACTACTCGGAATCAAAAAGACAAGGACAACCCTGCTTCATCCACAGTCGGACGGTATGGTGGAGCGTTTCAATAGGACTTTGGACGAACATCTCTCGAAGGTCGTAGGTGACTACCAACGGGATTGGGACCGGCAGATTCCCTTGTTTTTGATGGCCTATAGAAGTGCCGTGCATAGCACTACTCGACATACGCCGTTAGAAATCTTATTTGGTGGAATAGCTCGTTTACCCAGTGAGGTGAAATTTGGATCTCCTACCAATGAGCCCAGAAATGAAGAAGAGTACGTGGCGGACCTTAGGGAAAGGCTTAGGGACATACACCAAAGGACCAGAAGCCAGATTAAGATGACGAGCGACCGCATGAAGACCAGGTATGATGCCAAGGTAACAACGTCAGGATTCCAAGAAGGAGATCTGGTGTGGCTGTATAATCCCCATCGCCAAAAGGGGAAATCACCTAAATTACAGCGGAACTGGGAAGGTCCCTACAGAATAGTAACCCGCATCAACGATGTTGTCTACCGCATCCAGCGAGGACCGAGGGCCAAAATGAAAGTGGTTCATGTGGACCGACTGAGTCGATACAATGGCCGAAATGAGGATGCACTTGTTCGGGACGAACACGTCTAAGAGGGGGGAAGTGTAGCATAATAATAACTACGCTCCTATGTCTATGCAGCAAATTCCGAAGTGACTTTCCATTCTGGCAGAATTTTGGTTCGAACTGTCCTTTCATTCGAGGTTCGTGTCTGGGACGAAGTCTCCACAGCTCATGTCAACGAAAGAGACGAATAATATCAGGGATAAAAGGGAATTATAACTGAAAGAATTATTTCTCTTGTTCCAGTGGTCGAAGAATTTGCTAGAAGTTTCTGGCTATCAGAAACTTCTGCTATATAAGGACAGATGGCGATCAAAAAAAGACACAGTTGGTTTAGAACCGTGGCGAAGATATTGGAAAAGTGATAATGGGCGAAGTTGTAATTTGGTGATAAATTGAAAGTTGAGAGTGAACAAGAAAAAGTAATTAGTTTGGATTTGTGAATTAAGTAATTGAAAGGAGATAAAGTGATTTGAGAGGAAAGAGACCTTGTAAGAAAAGAATTTGCGAAGAATAGTATAGTGTGAACTTGAATTGTTCTATAGACTAGAAAATAAAGAAATAAATTTCAGAGAATAATTGTTTTATCTACTCGAGCCGTAGCTTACATATTACAATATATATAATCTTATCTATTTTCCTTTCTTAGGTGTAAATGAACAATGGCCGTATTATTTTTTCATAGACTGTATTTTAAGTTTTCTTATAAATTTGTTTGCATTTCTGCTTCTTCTCCTTTACCCCCTATAATGTTTGCCCATTCAAATGATGCACACTGGTGGATCTGAGAGTTACGGGAGGTCCTATGGCAGTGGTAGGAACGGTTCATTGCATGAAATGATTCGTGTATTGAATGCGCAACACAATGGTTTACACATTGTTCACATCAACGCACAAAGCTTAAAGCCTAAAATTGATGAGTTTCGTTATCTGTTCGTGGGCTCCAAAGTCGACGTTGTGTGTATGTCAGAAACTTGGTTCTCTTCTGATATCTGCGATAAATTTTATAGTTTGGAAGGCTTTAGGATCTACCGCGCCGACAGATCTGATCGCGGGGGTGATGGTGTCGCTATGTATCTACGAAACGAGCTCAATTGTAAACTGATCTGCAAATCGGATGCTGACTCTGCAATAGATTTTCTTATTCTAAATGTTTTGTGTGGCACTGAAAATATATTACTAGGTACAGCTTATAGAAAACGCTACAGTATAAACATAGCTCCACTCATTAATATCATTGACCAGTTGTCTTGCTATACGCCCCATATTATCCTAAGCGGTGATCTAAATTGCAACTTGCTTGACAGCCTTAAACCTTAGAGCGGTTAACACTTCTATACCTACACATCCCTCTAATGATACAAGTACACTCCTGGATCTATTCTTCATTAGCGATCTTAATAAAGTTCACCTCTACGACCAGCTCTCAGCCCCCGGTTTTTCAAAACATGACTTACTATACCTCACTCTTGATTTCGCAAACCACTTAGGTGCAACTATTTTCCAGTATAGAGACTTTAATAATATTAATCGTGAGCAACTACTATTTGATTTGCAAAACTCTGATTGGAACAGACTTTTTAATATGTCATGTGTGGATGAGCAAGTTGCTTTCTTTCAACAGGAAATGAACTTGCTCTTCGAGAAGCATGTCAAGATTAAAACTAAGCTCGTTAAAAATACCTCACCTTCCTGGATGAGCGGTAACATACTAAAGCTAATGATGGATAGAGACGTTGCGTACCATCGCTGGAAACGATACAAACTTGAACAGCTTCATGAAATTTATCGTAAACTTCGGAATAGTGTGGTCCGTGAAATAAGAGCTGCAAAAAAACGATTCTATGCAAGTAAACTTAATCCGTCAACTTCAGGCAAAAATTTGCGACAAATAGGTATTGGCAAGCAACAGCTTGAGCCCCCGGAGGATATTGACTGTGATTCACTCAACGCTATCTTCACTTCATTTCCATCCTCATATCACCCTCCTGAAGATTTGGATCTTGAGGAACCAACTACAGAAGTTAGTAACGGGAGTAGATTATACTTTCGCAGATTTTCGGACTCAGATGTCGTTGAGGCGTTGTTGGGGGTAAAATCGAATGCAACTGGACTCGATGGACTAAATGCTAAATTCATTAAATTATCACTTCCGATCATCCTACCGTATATCTCGCATATTTTCAACACTATTCTCACTACCTCTGTTTTTCCTACGGAATGGAAAAAAGCAAAAATAGTCCCATTACCTAAAAAACGTAATTGCAATTTATCCGAGTACAGACCCATTGCAATTTTACCATTTTTAGCTAAGGTTTTCGAAAAAGCTATTCTTAAGCAGATACAAAAACACCTTCAGGATAAACATCTCTTGAGTTCTAGACAATCAGGTTTCCGATCCAAACGTAGCTGTAAGACTGCACTGTTATTCGTTGTTGACGAAATTAGAAAAGGTTTGGATAATAAGGAACTAACGCTCTTAAGTCTCCTCGACTTTTCCAAAGCTTTCGACACTGTCAACCACTCAATTTTATGTACGAAGTTAATTAACGATTTCAATTTCTCTTGCCAATCTGCAAAACTGATTCGCTCCTACCTTGTTGGTAGACGGCAATCTGTGGTTGTAAATGATCGTATGTCGCGTTTCCTACCCATGACAAATGGTGTTCCACAAGGATCTATACTTGGACCTGTTCTTTTTTCAATCTATGTCAATGAGTTGACCAATGTTGTTACACACTGCTCCGTTCACATGTATGCCGATGATGTACAATTATTTATAACTTCTCCTCTTCAATTAATAGAGTTAACTGCAGCCAAAATGAATGATGACCTTCAAAATATCTTAATCACCTTTGCCTTAATCCAAATAAGTCTAAAACTCTTGTCATCTATCGATACTTGCTGGACTTGAATGTTTCTCCTCCTATGAAACTAGGTCAATCAAATATAGAATATGTTAATTCCGCTAAAAATTTAGGACTAATTTTTAACCGTACCCTAACATGGGATGACCACATCAACATAACTATCGGAAAGATTTACGGCGTCCTGCGTGTTCTCTGGGATACACAGTACTACACTCCAACAAAAACTAAGCTGCTTCTCGCAAAAACTCTTTTGCTGCCTATTTTGTTCTATGGTTGCGAAGTCTTCTGTAATGTCGGCTACATCAGCAGAAGAAAGCTTAATGTGGTCTACAACAATACCGCTCGATACATCTATAATATCGGAAGGTACCATCACATATCCGCTCACTCTAAAGCTATACTTGGCTGCTCTTTTGACAACATGCTAAAATACTTTCCGTTAACCTGCCTTTTCGAAATCGTGCAAACGCGTCAACCAGACTACCTCTTCAACAAACTCCAATTTTCGGCTTCCCAGAGAACGTTCACACTTATTCAACCGAGGTATTCCTGCCTAACATCTGAGCGCCAATTTTTCGTTCATACCACTCGCCTGTGGAACTCCCTGCCATTAGAACTGAGAAGAAGTAGAAACGCAAGAGACTTCAAAACACAACTTTTGTTGTATATGGCCAATGATCATAATTAAACTTAATTAAACTTAATTTTTTATATTCTTTTTTCTTTTTTTTTTTTTTGTTATTTATTACTTTTTATACTTATATAATTTATAGTTAGCATTTTTCTTTTCTTGATAAAGTATCTTTTGTTTTTTTTTTTTTTTTCTTTTTTTATCTACTTTTATTATTTGTTTTCATTCACATTGTCAAATCGCTTAAATCTTGCACTAGTTTATAAGATAATCTTATGTATCTTAATGTGTAAGCTAATTAATTATTCAATAAATGTGGGGTAGTAATCAGTATTACAATAAATAGGGAGAGAATGGAAACTTTAAAATAGGGAAGAATATGAAAACATATATAGAGCAAATGAACTTAAGATTACAATTAAGACACATATCGGAACAACGATTCTATATTAGCATATTCGATAGTAAATAACCAATTTTTTACTTTATTTACAAATGAGTGAAAAAAGTAAGTTCGTCTAACAGCAATCGGTAGTTTATTAAAACAATTAGGCGCAGTAACAGTAAGAAAATGAGAAAATTTGGTTTTATGTGCGATCGGAACATTGACTAATGCTAGGTTATTAACGCGTAAGCTATAAAAACTAGAGTTTCTATTTGGAGTGTTACCACTTTGCTTATAGAATTCCCTGAGAACTTTGAAAACATAAAGATGTCTTAACGGAAGAATTCGCAATTCTCTGAACAGCGGCCAACTATGAGCAAAGCGATTTCTGCCACAAATTATTCTAATAAGATATTTTTGAGCTATAAGTAAGGAACCAAAAGTGTTATCATATGATCCACCCCAACTCGTAATACCATATTGTAACTTAGAGTTTGCAAGGCCATAGTATATCATGGTTAATACTTTTTTGGAACAATAAGGTTTTACAAGATACATTTTGCTTGCCACTCGCATCATGTGAGATTTAACTGCTTGTGTGTGAGCTTTCCAACTCAAATTAAAATCAATTATTACCCCCAGATATTTATATTGAGTAACAGATTCAATTTTAAAGCACTTATTTGAGCATTGAATGTTTTCATTAAAATTTATACACTCACACGTATGCAGAGGTAAACAAAACCTTTCACAGTCATGCGAATGAAAAAATAAGTTGAAATCGGTAAGTTCATTTCCCAACATTTTAAAAGCCATTAATTTAGTTTTCTCGCTGATAATCAGCTTGTGAGATGCAAACCACTGTCTTAATCTTTGTAGATCTTCCTCTATTTTGGTAATGCAATCAAATGGATTGAATCCTTGATAAGAGAAAGCTATATCATCGGCGAACGCAGTAGGGAAACCGTTAAAGTTCTAATTGAAGAGGGAGTTAATATAAATTAAAAACATAAGTGGACCAAGGACAGAGCTACATTTGCTACATGTTATATTGATTCACCATTCTACTCGAAATGTGTATGAAACACAAATGCAAATTCCATAAATTTCAATCATTTTTAAAGTTTAGCATTTCAAAAAATTAAATTTTTTTTTACCTTCAGCGTGTGGGTTTGTTTTTCGGGTTTTGCAGGCACAGCGACCATAAACGCTGTGGAATAGTGTGTTAAAAACAGTCGTTCACAGACTTTCATAGTGTATAGACGTGTTTCGGCTTCCCCTTTAAATTCAGAGTGAAGTCAAGTAGAGAATTAGAATTTGGTTATATAAGAGTTAGCCTAGTGCAAGTGATAGGTGTCCGTTGGGACCTGGGTTCAATTCCCAAGCGGGGAAAATAGTATAGTCTTCTATTTCTTTTTTTTTTTTTTTTGCAAACAAAATTAAGTGACGACAGCAGAAATCAGGCGATGAACGACAGCGAGCAATCCCAAAAGCGGGGCCTGTTGATGGAACGACTGTGTCAGCCGATGATACAGTAAAGTCAGCCCACCCAGCAACAGTAGCAACATATGGTACTGAGAAGTGGAAGAGGCAGCTGAAATCGACTCCCAACCCAGTAAAGCGCCCCTCCACAACAGCTTCAACTGGAAAGCTACCAGTTGGAGTGATGGAAGGGGCGCCTAGTATAGCAGTAGCAGCAGGCTTTCGTCAGAAAGACAGCTGCAAAAACAAAAGCAGCCTCAACTACAGCAGCAGAAGCAGCAACAGCAACAACAACAACAACAACAACAACAACAACAACAACAACAACAACAACAACAACAACAACAACAACAACAACAACAACAACAACAACAACAACAACAACAACAACAACAACAACAACAACAACAACAACAACAACAACAACAACAACAGCAACAACAACAACAACAACAACAACAACAACAACAACAACAACAACAACAACAACAACAACAACAACAACAACAACAACAACAACAACAACAACAACAACAACAACAACAACAACAACAACAACAACAACAACAACAACAACAACAACAACAACAACAACAACAACAACAACAACAACAACAACAACAACAACAACAACAACAACAACAACAACAACAACAACAACAACAACAACAACAACAACAACAACAACAACAACAACAACAACAACAACAACAACAACAACAACAACAACAACAACAACAACAACAACAACAACAACAACAACAACAACAACAACAACAACAACAACAACAACAACAACAACAACAACAACAACAACAACAACAACAACAACAACAACAACAACAACAACAACAACAACAACAACAACAACAACAACAACAACAACAACAACAACAACAACAACAACAACAACAACAACAACAACAACAACAACAACAACAACAACAACAACAACAACAACAACAACAACAACAACAACAACAACAACAACAACAACAACAACAACAACAACAACAACAACAACAACAACAACAACAACAACAACAACAACAACAACAACAACAACAACAACAACAACAACAACAACAACAACAACAACAACAACAACAACA
>OY720429.1:93806702-93844941 GCA_963082735.1 Pocota personata
GTGGCTGTCCAGATAACTGGGGAGTATTTTGTTTGTTTTCGCTATTATTGTCGTTACTTATGATTCACAATATTTTTTTCCGTCCTCCTGCTGTCATCATCACGATCAAATTGCACTTTAGCCATATGGCCACACTACTGCCAGTGTTATGCCTTCACAGTAGAGTTGACTTAGCTTTCTCAAGTGATCGACTTTTTTATTTATTTCATGCGAAATAAATAGATGATTTTTGACTTCAGGATTCGAACCGTGAATCAACAGCGTGACAAGCGATGATGTTACCACTACACCACGCCCACCCTCAAATTATCGCGGTTGCATGGTCGCAAAGGAACTACAGATGCCACGAAGAAAATCTACAACGCCGAATGTGCGGGGAACGAAATCAGTCGTTTGGGCTCCTAAGTCTGTGGAGCGCGTTGCTAAGCAGACTGAGCGGGCTTGTAAGCCAGTTGTACAGACTTCTAAGCCGACTGAAAGGGCGCTGGAATCAGCAGGGCAGTCCTTTGAACCAGTCAATTAGCCCTCTAAGCAGATTAAACGTACCTCGAAGTCGTCCACTAAAAATACTGAACGAAAAACAACCACGGATAAGCATGGAGAAACACTCCTTCTAGAAGATTAACTGCAACGATAAGTATCCCAGAGAAATCATTGAACTGGTGAGGGAGAAAAGTAAATCACGAAAGAAATGGCAAATCACTCGTATACCGCAGCATAAAAAGGTCCTTAAGCGACTATTTAATCGCCTTAGAGATAGTATTCGGCAATTTAAAAGCAATTAGGAAGCGACATACCTTGAAAATCTCTCCGCTGAAAGAAAATCATATTATTCACTTTAGAAAGCGCTAAAAGGTATCCGGAAACTTCAAATGCAAGCGCCACCAATTCGGAAAAATAACGCTTCGTTCAGATTGCTCTACGTTCCGAGACAATGGAAAGCCACCGAGATTACAATGGTCATGAAACCAAGCAAACCTCTGGATGAAAAGAAATCATATCGACCTATTTGCCTATTGCCGGTTATATCTAAAATATACGGAAAACTACTTTCTAGACGACTACAACCCGTAATCGAAGAAAGACGCCTCATTCCTGACCATCAGTTTGGATTTAGAATCAAACACTCTACAATCGACCAAGTCCACAAAATAACTGACGTGATTGAGAGAATCCCGAAGAAAAAAAGATTTGTTGTGGTGTATTTCTTGACGTCTCACAAGCTTTCGATAAGGTTTGGCACGAAGGCTTGGAGTATAAATTTTAACTATTACTGCCACGGCAACTTATTCTAATCTCACGAACGTACCTCACCGGAAGACTTTTTCGTGTTAAGCATGGAAATGATAACTCTGACTTCATGGAGATTGTGGCCGGAGTCCCATAAGGTAGTGTCCTTGGTCCGCTTCTATATGTACTCCACACGCGTGGCATCCTGCAGGAAAACTGCGGCGTCGCCACGTTTGCGTATGATACGGCGATATTGACAAAGGGCGATACAATTGAAGCAGCGACTGAAAAGCTGCAACATGCTATTAATAAAGTCCGTGGACGAATTCTTGGCGTATTGTGCTGAACGGAAAACATTCGAAGTTGAGCCTACATAACAAACTGCTTATCTATAAGCAAGTGCTAAAGCCGGTGTGGACGTATGGTCTACAACTATGGGGTTGTACCCGGAAAAACAATAAAAAACATCCCACAAACTTTTGAAAGTAAAGTTTTTAGAACTATCATTAGCGCACCGTGGTACGTACGTAACGAAGATATTCATCGAAGAGATAACAAATTTTGCTCGTAAACATCTTATTATTATAATCTTAAAGAACGGTGTTTTTAGTGAGTAAAAATCTCACACTACCATAAGCACGCGATTTATTTATTCTTAAGTCTGGTAAATAAAAAACCACGATCTCTTCGGGACATAAAAAAATAGTTCTCTTTATTTATTTTACGTCGACTCTTCAGACTGACGACTGAACTTAACGTAGAAACTAAATTACAATTCATATATCTAGACCCCATGACGAGCATAAAAAATGTTTCATCATCAATAAATTTCCAACCAGTGTTCTCATGGTGAAACGGTGATATTTGAGTTAGCGTCTGGAGCATTTCCGTTATAAACTGGGATATAAGCGTTTAGCCGTGAATTGGTGAACGTAACTCGCGCGGTCAGGCCTTATGGTGTCTTTGAAAAAAAAAATTACTTTCTTCACATTACTATGACAAAGTGGGTCTGTCAATTCTGTGTGTCTGTCTGTCTGTGTATTTCTCTTTATGTGGGATCGACTGCAGTCGGAGCGGCTGGACAGATTTTCTTCAAACTTCGCTTTAAAATTTGAGGCGAAATTGGAATTTTCATTCCAACCTCAAAATTAAGAGTACTTTACTTATGACCAATTTTGAAAAAAATTCATTTTCTCAAAAACTGCTCCAAATGTTTTGATAAAATTTTACATTTGATATGAGTACCAGTTTTTTTTCTAGAAAATACGTAACGGTACTGTGCTAATTAAACGGTTTCTGAAAATTGGCTATTTCTTGGCTGTCATCCAATTTATTCGAAATCAATAAGTGAACCGTATGTGACATATACAAGTTTTCATTTTAACGGATTAAAAAAACGAATGTAACAGTCTTGTTTAAAGAGCTGAATAATAAATCCTTCTCTTATTAAGAGTCTTAAGGTTGATTAAGGCACATCTGGCTTCATAATTGGGATTGTTGTTATTATCCCAAGATAGCTTTCTGAGAGCAAATCTTGTAAACCGCTTTTGAATTCTTTCAATTCTAATCTCACTTCTTCTTCTTTTGATTAAAAACCCTTTTCAGGCACGAATTTAGAATCATATAATCATACATTATAGAAGACCTACTTCTAGAAAATGTTACAATTGTACACTTACCAATATTAAAACTCAAGCCATTATCCCTACACCATTTCGTGACGTTATTAAGATCATATTGCAGTTCTAGCACACACGACATTGACTTTATGGACTTGAATATTTTCGAATCGTCTGCATATAAAAGGCAGTTTGAATTTGTAATGTATGAAGGTAAATCATTGATGAATAAGAGAAAAAGTAATGGGCCCAGATGACTTGCTTGTGGTACTAAAGAATAATTAAAAAGAAGAGTACAGAACCAATTTTAACGCACTGTTTACGATTAGTAAGGTAACTGCTAATCCACCTTAAAATACTTGAATGAAACCCAATCATATTCAACTTCTTCACCAGGACATTGTGTTGAACGCTATCGAATGCCTTAGCAAAATCCGTATAAATCGTATCGACTTGAGAACGCATTTCCATATTTCGAAGGCAGTAATTCGAGAAAATTACCAAATTCGTTGTGGTGGACCTTCCGGTCACGAACCCGTGTTGGTGTTCGGAGTTGTGATTACGTACAGCTGCATACAATTTATTTTTTACAATAGCTTCGAATATTTTGGGTATTAAATGAAGCTTAACTATTGGTCTATAATTTTCCACAGCTCTCTTCAACCCAGATTTATAAATAGGTGTAATGAACGAGCTTTTCCAGCGATCTAGAAATTCACCACGGCACAAAGAAATATTGAAAATAATGCATAACGGCTTTACTATGTTAGATTTGCATAGTTTCAAAAATAGGGGTGGGAAATTATCTGGTGGAATGCTCGTACTTCAACAGAGACTCGACAACTCCAAGAAAACTTCATCCTCAGTTATGGATATCAAGCTCAAATCAGTAATATCTTTATAAGAGGGTATAGCACTCCAGTCAATTGATTCATTAACGAAATTTGATTGAAAAAATTAAAGCAAACATATCACATACTTCTTTCAAATTATCACTAGAAACGCCATTATAAACCATGTTAGACGGGATACCAAGCGATTTACGTTTAGTATTAATAAACGACCAAAATATTTTGGAATCATGCTTAATTTTGGATTCAATAGACCATATGTATTGCCTGTACACAAATGTCTTCAGAAATTCATATTCATTTCTAAGCTGACAAAATTTGACTCGCAAAGCTATCTTGGATTTACTCTTTTTGTAAGTTTTAAGCATTGCATTTTTTAATATTGATAAACTTTTATTAAACCAGACAGGCCTTTTAGAATGTTTTCGCCTTTTAACCGGCACATACCGCGAAATCGATAAATCTAGTATGTTTCCAAACGTAGAATAGGCTGCATCTAAGTTCGAAGTGTCAAGGATTTCTTGCCAATCAAATGAAGATAAATAAGAGTAAATAGAATCATAATCACCCTTTTTAAAAACAAAATCAATATCATAAGTACTGTTATCAGAAATATAAGAGTTTAAAACTGATAAATTAAACAAAATATGTATTGCTCTATGGAAGGTACAATTATTTGATAGCAAAAAATCCGCTTCAGAGACAGACATTTCGAAATTAAACTAAATCTAAAATTCTTCCCATTGAGTTACGAACTGAATTTAATTGGTACAAGCTCATATCAGACATGTTATCAACTACTTCAAACTAAAAACCTTTAATAACATTAAAAGGTATAAAACATTTGTTATCATCACGAAAAATTTATTTCACATCGGATAAATTAAAGTCTCCTTATACCACTGCAAGAGAATTACTGCCTAGAGTATTGTTACACTTCTGGAGGGGGGTATCGATGACGAAGAGGGAGGAAAAAGCAATAGTGAATCGGAAAAGCCAAGAAAACCCACAGGCGAATAAAAGAAAACACTTCTTAGCTAAATTTCACTTCATTTATTACTGATGCCCGAGAGGGTTTTTTTTTTGTTTATTAAAAAATTTGTTGTTGTTGTAATCTGTTGTCCGTGCTGCGTCTTTTCTCCGGCTGTCTCCGTTTTCCGCTTTACTCCGATAATCCGGTACTTTCCAGCTACCAGTTGGTTTTCGGTTTCCGCTAACTCGATATTTCTTCGCTCGCGATGAACTTTCGAATTTGACACGATGGCTATCACCAGCCAAAAAGCCAATCTCTCATGCCGAACGCGCTCCTTTTAAACGCTTCCAACTCTCCACCAAAATTTCCCTCGTTGAATCTATCCATCAAAATTGACGAAAATTTCCAATTACCTTCCAGCCTTTCGGATTTTCCTCCGCCATTTTGGAAAACTTTCTGCCCCAATTTTCCACTTGTCCACCTTTTCCTTGCCATTGTCACCCACTTCCCCAGATTGCCCGTAATTTTCCCTTTCCAACGAGGGGTTTATTGTCTCGGAGAACGTGGAGTTGCCCTTGTAATTGCATTTTTCCTTTATTTCGCCACTTTTCGTCGCTTTCTTGCAATTAAAACGCGCTCCTGTATTTTCCCAACAATTCCCAACTATTTCCCTTTTATCCTACAGCACATCAATGTAACCCAACCCGCAGAATATCTGAATGGGAGCGCCGCATCAAAAAGTGTACTGAACGTGCCCCGGATGACATTGCTGACAGACGTCAGAATTCCCCTTTTTTTTCGGCAATTTTTTTTTTCTTTCCACCGCGCCGGGTATTTTTCATGTTTTTTTGTGTTTTTCGAGTGTTTTCTTTTCCACTCAAGTGATTGGTTTTAATTCGGGCGTGTATGTGATGATTTCCATTCGTCCGACACCAAGTTCCAAGAGAGTGCGGTTCCTCTTGGCAGCAGTTCCGCGTCGTGTACTTCATCGGATTCGAGTGTTCTCGGGTCGATAAATCCGGCTGTTTTTCCGTCTGGGAGGAGTGCGAAGTTCACCCGCACAACAATCTGAAGATATTTGTCCCCATGCCACAACTTGCTGTCAGCTAAATTTGGATACCCTCTGCAACAGGTGAGTGATCAAGATATTTGTTTACCTTTTTTTTTGTTGCCATTATTGCCTTACTCGGCGGTGTTTTTCGCGGGTGTGTTCGATCCCCTTGTTCCAGTAAACGAAACTGGATTCCTAGGTGGCCTATGCTATGGGGAGAGCCGACATCGTTGCTGTGAATCGAGGGGTCTGCGGTTGTGCCAGCGTAGGTGCAACCGTGTACAATTGCGCAAGTCGAAATCGGGGTTGTTTACTTTTGTGCGGTGAAACTTTTGCCTAGGTAGATATTGCGGGTGGGTTTCTCGGACATGACGGAGGCGCTGGAGGTTGATGGTGATGGTTGCAAGGGCAAGCAAGATGACACTGGAGAAGTGGTGCGTCGGTGTGGGTGGAGCATTGAAAGGTGCCTAAAGTCAGAGGTGAGATTAATTACCTGTATGTAATTTTTATTTTAATCTCGTGTCTCCAGGAAGTGAAGTGAAGGCGAGGGGGAATTTCGCTACGGATGGCTGCAAATACCCGGACGGGTTACATTTGACAACGGTGGACGGCAAAGATGGCAGCGGTTTATTGATGTGAGTCTTTTTTTCCTTCTTCTCTTGTAGTTTTTAGTAGTAGTACTAGTAGTGGTGGTGGTTCGACTCGGTCGTTCCCCACTTTTGTAACAGTATTAACAATTTTCTTAATGATAGAAATATGAGCATTATAAATTACATTATCTGATTCAGGTCGGATATAAGAAAGAAAAAAATATATTTCAATTTGATTTACTTGCTTGGAAACAAAATAATCTACGCATACACAAATTTGCTCGATCTCACCAGATGAAGCCGGCAGTGCAATTTGCCTGCTCTTAAAGCACGAGCGAATTGCCAGTAAAACACCTCCGCCACACCTCTGTCAAATATAGTTTGAATGGAACATCTGTCATTGTGGTATATATCAAATTCACCCGCAAATATTTCAGCAGAAAAAAAGCTTTCACTCAGCCATGTCTCCGACAAGGCAACAACATCATATGAACAGTCAGATACAGCGACGAAGAAATCATTTATTTTTGTTCTCATTCCTCCTAAATTTTGGTAATAGAGAGAGAGAGGACAGCAAACATTAGCGGGCAACACGTCGATAGCTGGTGGTAGAGAAGTTTGCACTAAGTGAGGTTGATTGGAGGTAGATCCATGTCGTTTTTTTGATGGAAATGAAATTCACGAACACGAGTTCCCTTTTGCTACAATTTAGAGTTGAGGAAAATATGTATTAAGCCTTCCGGAACACCCAATTTGAAATTTTCAAATTTCAGCGACAATTCGTCGGCCCCAGATTTTATCAGTTTGTAACATGCAATTTCCGATAAATCGATGTGAAACACAGAAGAAACATATTGAAGAACTGATTGGGGTGTTGTAGTAGGCCATTTCAGATGCATTAGTACATCCAAGGACGAAGTGCTATTAGTTCCGACGATTGTTTTTCCAGCAGTAGGGCGAGATGATGTTGAAGCTGTATTAACACGAGTCTGAGCATTCGTAGCAGCGACAGTGATGGCAGAGACGTTGGACGATTTTGTTTGAGAATCAAAATGTATTGTAGACACAGGGGCAGCAGCAGTGATGATAGTGACGTTAGATGAATTTGCTTCCGAGTCCAAATGTAAAGTGGACATGGGAGACACAGCAGTAGCAGCAGTATCAGCAGCAGCAGCAGATGGGGCAGACTTGGATTCACCAGGAACAGCTTTAGGAGTGTGTGGACTGTTAACTATCTGTTTTACGACGGTTTTATTTCGCAAGTTAGAGTTTTTAATAAGAGCAGGGGAGTTACGGCTGGATGCGTTGGTCTTGCTATGAGTTTGAGAGCGCGTAACCATTTGCGGTTTGCCACTAATCGTTGATAAAGATATCGAAACTATTTTTTTTTAATTCAATGATTTCACTGTGTAGTTCTTCAATTTTAGCAATTAAGAAATCACTGTCAAACAACGAGTGGTTGCACGAAGGGCACTGAGTCGTAATTTTTTTATTTGAAAAAAAAAAAAACAAAAATTAGAGATTTAAAGCGATATTATAACAAGAATGGAATAAACACATCCGATCACGGCGATTGCTTGAAGTTGTAGAATCGTTGGACTTTTGCATTCGTTTGGGGATAATGCTGCTGCGACGACGATCCCTGGACGATTTGCACTTGGCACAAAAATATATCAATTTGTCCTTCAGGATCTCTCCAAGTTTTTGCTTTGTTAATCCAGAGAAAGCAGGGGCCGAATGGTATGGTTTTTTACACTCTCCATCGCAAAATATTACGTGTCTTCCAGCCAAATTCACAACATTGTTGCACTTGTTACAATTTAATTCCGATTCAGACGCCAAGTTGGAATTCTTTTTCGATAAGAAGCGCCACTCGCCAAATCCATTTCGTTCAACGCTGAACGACGCTCCTTTGTCAGTTACCATTCGTGCTGGATTATCGAAGATGTTCTGTAAAAAGATTAGTTTTATAAAACCTCTTCTGTTTTTGTTGGTTTCACTGGGAAAGTCCAAACGAATTTCGTGAAAGCATCCATAATTACGAAAAGATGTTTGTAGTTTTGGTGGCATAGGTCCAAGATGATCCATATGAACGGTTTGTAACAGTATATCGGCTTTTGTAATTGGATTGACATATCCTTCCTGCTTACACCTTTTTTCACCGATAGAATGTAGGCCCCACGATTGACTATAACGTCCTTTATATTCTTGCACATATTCGGAAAGTAGTAATTTTGCGTTTTACGAGTTTGCACTTTCTGTGCGTTAAAATGCGCGATGTCATGGACGCTTCGGATTATTTCCCTTTGCATAGCCTTTGGGACCACGAGAAGATAAGCTTATTCGACGAATGGATATAGCACTTCATTTCGGTTTATGTAGTCCTCATACTGCTCGCCTTGAAGTATGCTGAGAATAAGTTGACAGGATTCATCTCTGCATTGGGTCTTCTTGACTCTGTGGAGAATGCCAGCATTCATTGTTGAAACTGTCAAAACTCAACTTAACACGTCAATATGTTGCATATACTTTCCTGAACTATGTTGCACCGTACAGTTGAACTCCACCAATAACAAATCCCACCTTGCAACTCGAGTACACAGTTCCTTCTTCTGCATTGTCAACTGGAAGGACTTGCAATCTGTAAAGATTTTAAATTCAAGGCCCAGTAGGTACACGCGTAGTTTTTTAACTGAACGTATTATCGCTAATACCTCCAACTCATAGCTACTGTACTTTTCTTCAATAGATGTCATCTTAAAGCTTAGGTAGAAGACTAGATGCAATGCTTTGTCGTGTCGTTAAAGCAGTACCGCAGCACGACCGACTTTGCTTACGCCAGTATGCAATTCAGTGTCTAAACCAGGATTAAAAAGCTTCAGAACTGGTTCCTAGCACAGAAGTTCTTTCAACTTCAGATATGGGTTCCTTTGCTCGGGACCGAAGTTAAAAACGACCGAACTTTTCCTTGCCATGTCGGATAAAGGCTTAGCAATGCGTGAGTAATTAGGTATAAATTTTAAACCAAGAAAACTCTGGAGATTCTTTAAATTTGTTGGTTCAAACCGCTTTAGTTTTATATATATAGCTATACGAAAGGCCTCGTTCTTTTAATAATGTTTGTAATTGCCTTGTCGATAGATCTTCGAAATTCATTTAGAGATAAAAGCGTTTATTGTTAAAGAAATACATGTACTTATGGTTTTGTGATTCTCTATGCAAATGATGATTGCATTTGCTGTTTCTTCTATCAATGTTGATTGTTGCGCTGTATAGAGACCACCCGCCACCTTTTTTTTCACAATGCGCTGTCACTGATAGTTCTATTTTTTTTTTTTTTTTCGATTTGATTTTGATTAAAATTTGTTGCTTATTTATTTATATCACCATGCAATATGTAAATTTCTGTTTTCGCCATGCACTTCTTCAAATCTTTCGCGAGGGGGGTTTAAGACACTTTTGACACCATGTGAGAGGGGTGTGTGTGCAATTGAATTCAAAGCTCCAATTATTTATTCACTTTTAATATAAAAATAATGTAAGGTAAGACAAGATTTAAGATTAAGTAAATTTAATTCGTCTAAGACCACTTTAGTTTTCACAAATTAGACATTCAAAAAAGTATTTAGGAAATTTAGGATTTAGCAAACTAGACTTTAGAGTAATACGTATAATAAGGAGATTGCGGGATCGTTTCGATCGTTGCTTTTCGTTGGCGCGACACGTCGCTTCTTCTTTAACCCTTTGCGGACCAAATAAATTTTTCTAAAAAATAAACATTTTTTCGGATAAATTCTACTTATTATGCATATTAAGACACAAATCAAACAACAATATATATATATATTTTTTTTAGTTTAGTCTTAAGCAGGTGGTTCCACTATAGTACCACTAGGAAAATAAACGCGTTTGGGTATTTTTTTTTATTACCTTTCAATTTGATTTCATCGTTTTTTTTTTAAGGGAAATAAGCAAAATTAACAATTGCTATGGAATGGAATGAAGCAATTTCTTTTATCCTGAAGGCAGAGGCCTACATTGCAGGAAGAGCAGTGCCATCTAGTGCGACGGGGCTTAGCTTTTGTGCTGCAATAAGAACAACGCACCTTATTTCCATGACTTGGCATATGCGAGGCCTTATCGACTCGTCTCTCTAGAGGAAATTGTACTTTGAAACGGCTTATTGCTTCCATTGAGCTTTTCCTGCCACTTTTAGCCGTTTCAGGCTCGGTGCCAATCAGCCCATTAGCGACTGCAAGACGAAACTCTTTTAGCGATAATCCATTGCAATCTGTCTGGATACTTTCATTATAAGCGATAAAAGAATTAACAATGGTAACATCAACAAAGTGCCACCATTTTTTGGATTTTCTGTCAATTTCGTAGCATGATTTATACATGTCGCTTTTGTCGACATAACCCATGTGCTTATTGCAGTCCTTTACCAATTTCAAGCACATGAACTCCGATTGTGATCCATCTTTTTGCTTCCTCAAAATGTGCTCAACATCTTGGGGATTGTGAAAATTACTAAGAAAATGGACAGGTTTATTGTCCATCCACTTTAGGGCAACGATGCCAGTCTCAGTAATTCGCCAATCGGAATCATCCCCTTGTCCATCAATAAGTCCTTTGGAAATGCTTTTCTGGTTTTCCTTGCTGTACCACATACCAGAATTCTTTCCTTTTGCAATTTGTGTTGCAAATAGACTGAATTGAAAAAATTATCAATGTATACTTCGTAGTTTTTCCCCACTAATTGCCTGCTCAAATCGGTTACTACTCTCTCTCCTAAGTTTTGTTCACTTTTGTCGGTAGCTTTCCCTGTAGAAAATGTTTCAATTGTTTAAATTTCTAAAAAGAAAAGAACTTCAAAGTTTGTATACCTGTATAGATTTGAAACTGCGAAATGAAACTGGATTCATTGGCTCGAACCCACATCTTGTAGCCCCGTTTTATGGGTTTCATAGGCATGTATTGTCGAAAGGATATTCGTCCTTTAAACTTTATCATCGATTCATCGATTGATTGGTGCCTAGAAGGTTTGTAGCAGGCTAGAAAGGTTTCCGATAGCTTGTCCAGCATTGGCCGTATTTTGAACAATTTATCGTACTTTGGATCATTTCTTTTTGGTTCAACCGAAGAATCATTGACGTGAATATGACCCAGAAGCCAACTAAAGCGGTTTCGGGACATGGAGGAACTTATGAAATGGTCTCTAAGGTCTTGTCGAGAAGACCAGTAGTCCTTGTAACTAGGCAACTTTTTTATCCCCATGAGAATATTTATTCCCAAGAAACATTTGACTTCTTCCACTGTAATTGGTATATAAGACCGGTGTACGTCTTTTTGAGTGGCATATAAATTTGTTTGGAATGTTATGTTTAGAACTAGTTGTTCTGAAAACAAATGCAAAAAGAAGTCTAAGGGACTCTGAATATTATCCGGAAAGACTGGTCCAACTGTTTCATTGAACGTTTGTGGCACTGCAACCCTATTTAGGGATGTGGACCATGTAATATTAGGGACTGTAGTATCTGGTGTTAAAAAAGTTGATAGCGGTAACTCGTCTTCTTGATCCCAGTCCATTTCATTGTCCTCAATAACTTGATTTGAGCCATGATAGGCGTAAGGCACTTCATTTTGTGAATCAATTTCTCTAAATGGCTTCAGCTTCAGAGACAACAGACTCACTATCCGAAGGGATGTCTGCCAACAATGTCTCTAAATCCTCTTGCGACATTCGCTCCAGCTCAAAAAGTTTCCACACACGTTTGCCTGCAATATGCAAACATTTTTTACGGGTGTGTACTTGTGGTCCCAATCGGAACCATATAAAAAACTTCAGAAATATATCGAATTATTTCTTCTGTTGCCAATATCTCTATCGATTCCATAAAATCAATAATAATAGCACTTAAAATAAGCTACTTACCTTTCTCCATTTCTGATAATTTAATCACAGCGCCAACAAAAACACGCGATCACTACGAAAGCACAACCAATATGACAATACTCTCCTGAAATTCGCATGAATATCACTAAACAACGGTAAAATTTTATTGTGGTACGATTGCACAATGCATGCACGTATGTTAGACTCAGGTGGTTCCAACCATCTTTATGTCGGTGGTTCCACGGTGGAACTACCGGCACACAAAGGGTTAAGATCAGATCTTCTGCGCTCGGATGGTGATGACGATTGAATGATAACTGCGCTCGGACGATGATGACGATTGGATGATAACTGCGCTCGGATGACGATGACGATCGGATGATCATGACGATCGGATGATGATGACTAAATATGGTTAGGGTTGTTAGGAAAATATGCCTACGTATATGTATAGGTGGAAGTACGTGCAACCCAATCGTGCGATTTATTTTATTATGTGGGTAGTTGAAAATCTTCCTAGGCCCAATTACCACCGGCAGTCACTACTTTAAACAAATACATGCAAAATGTTGTTGGTTTTTTATTGCATTTTCTACATGTTATGTTAATTCACAATTTTACTCCATATATGTATGAAAACCAACTGCAATCTCAATAATTTTAATGATTTTCAAAGCCTAGCATTTCAAAAATTAAAAAGAATTTCAAAATATTTTTCAAACGCATTAGAGATCTATTCATTACCTTACTAACCCGAAGTTTACCTCATGTATACATCATATTTCCGATTCTATAGCAATAAAAATTTTCTTTAAACATCTGGTCAATAACGTTGCAAATAAAACATCTATGTAAACTCTAAATCGGTTTACTCCTGGCTTAAAAAGTTCGGCAACCGTTTTGATAATTTTCGATTTAAGCTTAATTTCTGGGAAGCGGCTACTTGACGCTTGTGATATTTTTTTGGGAACAGGAAACAACCAGACGAAGAAACGAGTTGTTTATCCATTAGGATTGGATTTGAAATCAAATATCATATGAACTCGTAGGTAAACCATTTGTGTGTGGAAACCTATACCAGGGATGAAAAACTGACATATCCCACTGCACTGAAAACTAGAAACAAATAGTACTGAAATGGGTTAAATTGTACTTAAATTGGTTTATAAATTAATTTTTAGTAAAATTTCTGTTATTGGTATCCTTAACGAAATTTCTATTTTCAACAGTCATAATTCAGTTGCTTACAATACAGTTTTTTGTTCTTAGTAATTTTTATATTATTTAACAAATTTCTGTTAAACATAGTTTTTATTTTTATGGGTCAAAAGTGGAAATATACAATAAATATTTATAAATGAAATCTGTTCATCAAAGACTGTAATTGGCACATCGATATGTTAATTAGTACATATCGTTGGGTTACCTACAACCCAAAATACAAAATCGAAAAACAGCAAGATGGCACATTTGTTCTATTTCAGGCTTGATTTACAATGTAAGCAAATTTATAATTTAGTTGAGTAATTTCTTTTTTTTTCTCTTTTTTATTTCTTTATGCTATCACAAATAACGGAAATATTGCCTGTGCAGTATTTGGGTATAAAGCCAATTTAATCTTGTAAAATCGTTGTTGGTTGTAGTTCAAGTTTCGATAGAGTGTGCAGCCTCGCTGAAGACAGCGGCACTCTCAATACGAAATAAAAATAAAAGTGTAAATGACTGAAATCGGAAGTTTGTATTTTTCATTTTTAAAGGAAATATATAAGTGGCGCAGTTCCGTCGAACTAGGGATCCATCGTGAAAGAACCAAGAACGAATAAACGGTTATAAGTGCTTTACATTGCCATTCCGAAAATTCACGATCAGTGTTACAATTAGTGAAATTGCGATAGCTAGTAGCGAGGTATAATACGAAAAAAAAAAAAAAAAAAGTATTGATCACAAAGCTGAAACAAAGTGACAAACCATACAAAGTGAATTTAAGAAATAAAAGTGTAGTTAACAACGTCAAAATTGATAAGAAAATTGCTAGAGCTAAGATCTTTGACCAGAATAGAAACATAGACAATATGGAAGAACTATTGCAAAGTCTGGTCAGTACCATGAATACCTTGGCGACTATCCAAAGGCAACAACAACAACAAATTCAAGAAAACCAAAGAAACAGCATTGAAAAGGAAATCCAATACATTCAACCTTTCTCAGGAGACAAGACGGAGTTGGCACAATTCGTCGCAATAGTGTATGACCATATGGAGAAGGTTGAAGCCAATCAAAAGGCAAAAGTATACGAAACCACCTACAATATCAAGATTATAGGGAGAGCGAAAAACTTTATATATACGTCGAAAGTGAGTACCTGGGCAGAGGCCAAGCAGTTGCTGATTCAGCAGTTCAGACCAACCATCAACTTTGGGGATATTATAAGCAAGATCAATAATATTAAGGTAAATACGATATTAGAATTAAGCAACAAACTAGAAGAAATTACTAACCAAGTGCATGAATATGCAGTTTATGAAACAAATTCAGACGATATAATCAAATCTGTTTATAAAATTTTAGTAATTAAAATAAAGGAACTAACCATGAATATGAAATCAATAAAATAAAAAGTGTTTTATATTCATATATTCCCGACACTGAGGGGAACTTAAAAATACCTAAACACAACCAATCACAAAATAGTCTCAGTAGGCAATATTAATAACTATAGGCATCAAAACACCAACCCAAACCAGTTAGGTTATAATAGAGGGAGAGGCAATAATTTTAGTCAGTCAAATAGGAATTTACAGTTTAGAAAAAGTGATAATTCGAGCCGCAATAATCTAGGAGAGTTAAGGAGCCAAAGCCAGATTGGACCCAATTTCGGAACTAGACAAAACACGTTCAATCCATCTGGACGATATAGAAACCGTTTCCAAAATCCTCAACCTATGGAGATTAACAATATAAGAATAAATAGACAAAGAGCAACCAATGAAGATCTCCAAGAAATCAATAATATAGAACCGACGGATTTTCAGAACTAAGCCTCGGAACTAAAATTTTTTGCGATTTCACCATTAATGGAAAGATATACAAAACCCTAATATATACTGGTTCAACTATTAGTCTAATATCATTTTAAAGTACTAGAAGAGAAAAAGATCTTACTGAATACTATAAATAATGTTACGAAAGAACGTATTCAAATAATCGTGAAGAGTTTCCTAAAGAGTTTCGAATGTGTAGTAAAAGCAAAATCAAATGGTGTAAAATAGCATTAGAAAATAAACCTTTCGACTTACTTATTGGGATGGATTTTATTAGTAAGAGTGTGACTGAACTAAATATTAGCAGAGGTTGTATGAAACTCAATAACACCGTCAAATTAAAATTGTATTCAGAAGACAATGACAAAATAGAATGCTATGAACTTAACGACCGACGAAATAAAGAAATAGACATTGATCATTTGAATAAAGATGAAAGAGAGAAAATTAAGAAATTATTAAAACAATACCAACAATTAGTGGCCGTGGTGTAGTGGTAACATCAACGCTTGTCACGCTCTTGGTTCACGGTTCAAATCCTGATCTCAACAATCATCTATTTATTTCTTCTGAAATAAATAAAAAAGTCGATCAATTGCGAAAGCTTAGTCAACTCTACTGCGAAGGCATAACACTTTCATTTCATTTTTAATGCATTTTTTATTATGTAATTTATTAATCTTATAGCTAGACAAAAAGCGCTTAAAACTAGCTTAACTAACTTAACTATTCTTATTCTAACATACTGGCCCTACACGAGCGCTCTAAGCTAAACCTATGTAATACTTAAAACTATGTCTTTCGACGTAACGTACTTGAGCATTTTCTATATATTTTATTCATATAATTTTAATTGTAACTAAGAAAATTTGATAAAAAAACTTAGTAATGAACTTTTTTTTTTTTGTATTCTTATATATAAACTTATAAACTACCTTAAAATAAATCTTAAAATATCTTATTCTACCTTAATCTATCTTACTCTACCTTACGTAATTAAATACGTACTTTTTTTTTATTTTATCAAGTGCGGTTTTTTTTTATATATTTTTTTTTTCTATCAAAGTGCTGTGATGAAAAATTTTTTTTTTTTTTTTTTAATATTTTTACAATATGACTAAGATACCTAAACCTAAACTATGTACGTCGGCCATGGATATAGAACAGCCAACCTTGAACATCAAACAGGCTACCCTGGATTATGGGGAAACGACGAAGGAGTTTCCCCTCTTTCGGCTGGCCACCAGAAATGTTCGTACTGACGTTGTACGTCATCAATATCGCGACCCGATACCGCCTTACTAAACCGCAACGTCTCTGACGTAGTTGAGTCGCCTATCCACAGCTGTCCGAGCAACGTGGAAGATTAGTGGAACTGCCAATCTGTCCTGGATCAAACCCTTCTTATCAAAATAGATGAACGCCTCTGGGGGAACAAAGCCGTTCAGGCGCACTCTCTCATGATACTCGTAATTGGGGTAATAAGCCCCGGAGATCAGGTTGTTCGTCGAGCTCATTGCTCTTGCAATGTGTTTTCGAATCAGCTTGATAACGAAATTATCCACTCTTATTACTTTAGCCCTGTTGTATAGAACCTCATTGGGATAGAATTTTATGTACTGGGACTCTGGTGTTCTGTATAAATGAAGGCAAGCCCGAAGGCAAGTCCTCTCAAACACCCGAATCTTTTCCAACAAGCTTGCTCCTACGTTGAACCACACGGGGCATCCATATACGAGCATGGGCCTAATGAGAGCCATATAGCAGATTACCTTTACCCTTGCATCGAGTTGCTTGCTATAGAAAAGTCTTTTTGTAAGGGCAAGAGCACCTTTGGCTCTGGCAAGAGCAGCATCTATATGTTTGTTAAAATATAGATATTGGTCTAACCAAAGCCCCAGGTATCTGACTACACTTCGACTCGCAAGTGGCTGTCCGTGCGGTCCAACTATTGAGAACTTTCGCCAATTCTTTCTGGTATTCCTAGAGGCACCAGACAACGGCGTCCTAAAAAGAATTGTTTCCGATTGCTGGAAGTCAACTTACAGTCATCGCAATATCGCTGAATCTTATCGAAGTTACCTTGCAAGAGCAGTGCAATGACCTCGATTTTTGGTCCTGATCTGTACGCGATCAAGTCGTCTGCGTACGCTATGGCATGGTAAAGTGATCCTATGAGATCGCTCGTGTAAATGTTGAAAAGGATCGGTGAATTAACCGCACCTTGTCGCAGACCGTTTTTAATTAGAAATGTTCCAGCAGAAGTCACATTGCCATTTTTGACGATGAACTGTCTACTGGTGAGCATGTTATAAAGTATGTACAGCAGTGGTTTGCTTATGCCCAGCCTGTTCAGCTTGTAGGAGAATCCCTCTAACCATACGGTGTCGAGGGACTTCTCCAAGTCAATCAGGCAGACACCCCGTGCATTGTTTCTTGCTTTTGTTCCATTGGATATCCGATACCAGTAGAGACGCGGCATGTATTGTATCATGCCCCGCCTTAAAACCGAATTGGGTATCCGGAATTATATTTTTGTTCTCAGTCCACTTAAGCAGGGCTCTATTGATCACTTTCTCGAATACCTTGCTCATGTCCTTACCATGTTTGGGGATGGGTTGTATCACTGCTGTTTTCCAATGCGCTGGATAATATGCATTATTCAGTGCATTGTTAAACAGAGTGGTGTAAATGTCCACCGCTTCTACAGGGAGATGCCGAAGCACAATGTTCGATACTCCATAGATTCCCGCAGATTTCTTCCTCCTCAATGAGTCGAAGATCGCTTGGAGCTCCATCTTCGGTAAAACCTATGTTCTCAGATCGCCAGTGCTGTATATCATTTCTAAGGTAGAAGCTACGCACAGGGACGCGATTTTCCAGGTCGTTGTTCGGGCAAATGGTATCGTTCACTTTGTGCACTTCCTGGAAAGTCGCTCCTATAGCCTCTACCTTCTCCTGGGGATCTTCGATAACAAAGAAGTTGTCATCCTCTACTGCGTTATCTTAACCTCCTAGTTTGGTCTGCCAGTAAACTGTCTGTACAAGGTTTTTAGTCTCGACAGCAGTCTGTCTGTGTTGGTGTAGTGCGTCAATTGTTGCATTGCGGAATATGTCTGCATTGTCAGTATGTTGATACCGAGGTATAGTATTTAATAGTATAGTATTTAATAGTAATTTAAGGGACACGACGACGGAGTTCTTCTCCTTCACCCCGAAGGTGGAAAGCTACAAACAATGCTGCTGAGGGGGACAGACCTGTCTACTGATCAGGAGACGCTCCTTGCGCTGCTTAAAGAGAAAGAGTGCAACGAGCTCGAATTCGTAGGGGTCAAGCCATTCACCACAGCTAAGTAAAAAGGGAGAAGCGGAAACTGCTGTTCTTCCTAGTTCAGCTTTCACCCAATAGCAAGCTGGATGGTCTAAGGAGTATTAAAGTCCTAGACTACCAGGTTGTCGCTTGGGAAAAATTAAGAAGGAGCGAAAACATTTTACAATGTGTTCGCTGCCAAAGGTTCGGGCACGCCGCGTCGAACTGCGAAATGCAACCACGATGTGTCAAGTGTGGAAAGAACCACAAAGCAGAGGAATGCACTCTGGGTAAGGATGGAGTGGCAGATAAGAGCCAGCTCTCGTGTGCTTTATGCAGGAACTCGGAACACACCGCAAACTATCGGGGTTGTCCTAAGTTCCAGTACATTAAGAAAGTAAATCTGGTTCGTCAGGAGAAGGTCGTAGTGAAAAGTCCACTTGCTCCAACTCAAACACAATCCGTCACTCCCCAAGTGACCTACACCCAAATAGCGGCAGGTCGGGGAAACGCGGAACAGAAAAGACCGAAGGTTGTTTCTCAGGCCCCAGCGAGTAGAGCACCGGAGGCTCAAACCGACTTGCTGGCCATCTTGCTCTCTATCCAAGGGCAGATGGAGCAGCTTCAACGTCAGGTACAAGAGCAGGCGAAGCGGGTGGACCAGATCTACGCACTTCTGCCGGGCCTAACGATTCTCCAGTCGTAATGGGTACGAACATGGAGGAGCAATCCTTGAAGATTCTTGCAGTGAATGTGAATTCACTAATTAGGATAGAGCGAAAAGCCGTATTGTTTAAGTTGCTAGAAGACCAAACCCCTGATGTGCTTATGGTTAGCGAAACAAGGCTTTCCCGGAAGCACAAATTGGGGCACAATAAATACAATATTGTCAGAAGAGACCGACCCTACTCCACACAAGGAGGAGGTGTTGTGATTTTCATTAAAAAACAACTGCAATTTAAGATAGTGTATAGCGGTGAAGAGCGAAGGTTCCAGGTGCTGGAAGCGTGTGTCGCGTGCATCGCTCTCCATAGTGGAAAGAGGATATACATGATAGAACTCTATGCACCTGAAGCCACTCAATCTGCTTTATTTATTTCAGAGCTCGAGACACCTTTTCAATACCTAAGGCTGGAGTCTGAGGAGAATTATTTCCTCATGGCCGGAGATCTAAACGCCAAACATAGAGATTGGGGAAATAGCACACCTAATCCTAGAGGGAACCTAATATTGAATTGGTGGGGTCGGCACAGTGTTGAGTGTAAACTCGATTTGAAAGCTACAGATAGTCCGTCGTTTCCCAGAAGCGGCTCTTATCTGGATCTTATGCTGCTCGACGTACGGTTACAACTGACTGACACGGACAGACAAACTTTAAACTGATTGCACACATTTGTGTATGACAGTGACCGTGGCGGACTCAGTGCCGTAATAACGATTCCCTACGAAATTGCGGAGTCGGAGGAGTTTGTCCAAACTTATTGCTACAATTATGGTACGACGCGTTGGACCCGCTTCTCCAGAGTTTTGACAAGAGCACTCTCCTCGGACTCGCTCAGGAATCCTATTGGACGGTGGCAATAGGAATCTGTCAAACGAGGAGATTGACTGGTACCTAAAACAAATGGACGAGATAATTAAACGAACTATGGACAGTACGATACCTCGGTATCAACATACTGACAACGCAGACATATTCCGCAATGCAACAATTGACGCACTACACCAACATAAAAGTAGGCTGCTGTCGAGACTAAAATCCTTGTACAGACAGTTTACTGACAGACCAAACTAGGAGGTTAGGACCCTGAAGTTTGCATTGGAACAACAAAATTCGGGCTGTAAAATCCAACAACCCGAGTATGTTCCCGCAAATAAATAAAATATTTCGGGGGAATAATCAAAACGACATTCCGTGTCTTAAGATCCCACGAACGACGAACAATGCACGAATACTGATAACAGCAGGTATAGAACCAGATAACGCAGTAGATAATGAAACTTCTTTGTGATCGAAGATCCGCAGGAGAAAGTAGAAGCTATAATAGCGATTTTCCAGGAAGTGTACAAGACGAATGATACCATTTGCCCGAACCGCGGATTAGAATATTGCGTCTTTGTGCATAACTTCTTCCTTCGAAATGATATAGAGCACTGGCGATACGAGAACATAGGTTTTACCGAGTTCAATGACGATATTATGGCAAACAATCTCATCGCCGATGAAAGGGTACATCCTCCGTACATATCGAAGGTGGAGCTCCAAGCGATCTTTGAATCACTGAGAAGAAAGAAATCTATGGGAATCGACGGAGTGTCGAACATTGTGCTTCGACATCTCCCTCTAGAATCGGTGAACATTTACACCACTCTGTTTAACAATGCGCTGAATAATGCACATTATCCAGCGCATTGGAAAACAGCAGTGATACAACCTATCCCCAAACATGGTAAGGACACCTCCAATCCGGAAAATCTCCGGTCGACAAGTCTCCTTCCGAACATCAGCAAGGTATTCGAGAAAGTGATCAATAGAGCCCTGCTGAAGTGGACTGAGAACAGTAATATAATTCCCGATACCCAATTCGGTTTTAAGGCGGGGCATGATACAATACATGCCGCGTCTAAACTGGTATCGGATATCCAATGGAACAAAAGCAAGAACCAATGCACGGGTGCATGCCTGATTGACTCGGAGAAGGCCTTCGACACCGTATGGTTAGAGGGAGTTTTCTACAAGCTGAGCAGACTGGGCATAATCAAACCACTGCTGTACATACTTTATAATATGCTCACCAGTAGAGAGTTCATTGTCAAAAATGGCAATGTGACTTCTACTGGAACATTTCTAATTAAAAACGGTCTGCAACAAGTTGCGGATAATTCACCGATCCTCTTCAACATTTACACGAGCGATCTCATAGGATCACCTCACCATGCCATAGCGTACGAAGACGAATTGATTGCGTACAGATCAGGACCAAAAATCGAGGTCATTGCAATTCTCTTGCTACGTGACTTCGATAAGATTCAGCGATATTGCGATGACTGGAAGTTGAAGATTAACTTCCAGAAATCGGAAACCATCGGATACCAGAAAGAATTTGCGAAAGTTCTCAATAGTTGGACAGCACAGACAGCCACTTGCGAGTCGAAGTGTAGTCAGATACATAGGGCTTTGGTTAGACCAGTATCTATATTTTAACAAACATATAGATGCTGCTCTGGCCAGAGCCAGAGGTGCTTTTGCCCTTACAAAGAGATTTTTTTATAGCAAGCAACTCGATGCGAGGGTAAAGGTAACCTGCTACATGGCCCTCATTCAGCCCATGCTCGTATATGGATGCCCCGTGTGGTTCAACGTGGGAGCAAGCTTGTTGGAAAGGTTTCGGGTGTTTGAGAGGACTTGCCTTCATTTATACAGAACACCAGAATCCCAGTACATAAAATTCTATCCCAATGAGGTCCCGTACAACAGGGCTAACCTAATAATTGTGGATAATTTCCTGATCAAGCTGACTCGAAGGCATATTGCTACAGCAATGAGCTCGATGAATAACCTGATCTCTGGGGCTTATTACCCCAATTACAGTTACCACGAGGGAATGCGCCTTAACGGCTTTGTTCCCCCAGTGGCATTCCTCTATCTCGATGATAAAGGCCTGATCCAGGATAGATGGGCAGTGCCGCTAATCTTCCATGTTGCTCGGACAATTGCGATAGGCGGCTCAACTACGACAGAGACGTCGCACACAGCAGTGTTGAGTGTCTCCGGTTTAGTAGAGCGGTATCGAGTCGCGATATAGACGACGTACAACGTCAGTACGAACATTTTTGGTGGCTAGCCGAACAAGGGGGAACTCCTTCGTCGTTTCCCCATAATCCAGGGTAGCTAGTTTGAAGTCGGCTGGTTTTTCTATATCCGATTTATATAGCTTAGGTAGTTTTTAAGTAGATTTTTAGATAACATATATATTTATAAAAAAAAAAAACAAAAAACAACTCAGCACTTGGATCTATTAAAAAAAAATAAAAAAAAAAATAAAAAATACATATATAATTACGTAGCTAGAGTAAGTAGATTAAGATAGAATAAGGTAGGTTAAGATTTATTTTAAGATAGTCTATAAGTTTTATATGTATAAGAAACAAACAAAAAGTTCATTTACTAAGTTTTTTCATCCAAATAAAACTTTTCTTAGTAGCTATTAGTAATAAAAAAAAAAAAAATAAGTAAATACAAATTTAAGTTAGGTTACGTCGAAAGACATATTTTTAAGTATTAGGTTTAGCTTAGAGCGCCTGCATAGGGCCAGTAAGTTAGAGTAACATAGATAAGTTAGTTAGGCTAATTTTAAGCGTTTTTTGTTTAGCAAGTAAGTTATAATGAATTAATAATTAATAAAAATGCAAAAAAAAAATGCCTCACCAATAGTATTCGTACCAAGAAAATTAGATAATTCTGGAAAACAAAAGTTTAGACTTTGTGTAGACTACAGAAAACTAAATGATTTTAACACTTGATATCTTCTTAACATAGACAGTATATTAGATAAGCTAGGGCGAGCACAATATTTCGCAACTCTGGACTTAGCGAAAGGCTACCACCAGATTAGAATGCATCCAAAAGACATTCATAAGACCGTATTTATTACACCAAATGGATTATATGAATATACTCGGATGCCATTCAGCCTGAAGAATGCCCCAGCGTCATTCTAACGGCTTATGAATGAATTTGAAGGTCCAGTTCGATAAATGTTCATTCCTAGCAAAAGACACCGAATTTTTGGGACATGTCTTAACAAAAGAAGGGATGAAACCAAATCCAAACAAAATTAAATGTATAATAGATTACACAATACCTCAAACGGAAAAACAGTTGAAAGGGTTCCTTGGAACCACAGGGTACTATAGAAAATTTGTTAAGGACTACTCTAAAATAGCATATCCTATGATCAGATACTTGAAGAAAGATACCAAGATCAATGTAAATGATCCGGAATATATTCAAGCATTTGAAACATTAAAATTAAATATTATCAATCACCCCATACTCAAATTTCCAAGGTTCGTTAAATTATTAACGCTATTTACTGATGCTTCCAACTATGCAATGGGTGCTGTCCTCACTCAGGAAGGGCAACCTGTCTGCTATGCATCAAGGTCTCTCAACGACAATGAAAAAAATTATTCAGTGACAGACAAAGAATTCTTGGCGATAGTCTGGTCAGTTTCTTATTTCAGACCCTTTTTATGGGAAAATAAATTAAAAATAATAACGAATCACCAACCAATAAAGTATTTAACCAAAAAAATCAGTGGAAAAGAATCCTCTCAACGAAATCAACGGTGGTTATTGAAATTATCTGAATTTAACTATGAAATAGAATATCTTAAGGGAAGAGAAAATAAAATTGCCGACTTCGTAAGTAGGATAGAAAATGTAAATAATTTAGATGATGAGTCAACCTCAGATCTTGCTACAACGCACTCCGTACCCGAACAATTGCTAGACCACTTTCCAATTAAGGAAGAAATTGTGAACAAATTTAAAACAACAACAACAACAACAACTTATACTAACCAACAACTTACAAATGAAGTAGAAGTAATTCATGGGAGAAGAATATACATATTGGAAAGATCTGTTGAAAAGAACTATTAAACCAGGAAAGATAGGTATATATACAGACCTTTCGTATGGAGAATATAACAAAATCCAACAAATTTTAATAGGAATCTTTAGTCATGACACAAACAAACCATGAAATACGCCAACAAATTTCTAGGTATCATACCAAAGAAAGTATTCATAGTGGGATAACAGAAACATATAATACACTAAAAAATAAGATGTTTTACCCAAACCTAATAAAAGAAATACAAATAATAATAAATAATTGTAGAATTTGTTTGGAAACCAAATACGAAAAAGATCCAATAAAACCTAAATTTAGCATCACAGAAACCCGAATCACCAAATGACATCCTACATATGGACGAATTTACATTTTACGTAAGTTTATGCTTATCATTTAACAAACAAAAATTGTTAAAAAAGAATTGAGATATTAGAAAAGCATTTTTCTAAATTTGGATAGCCGAACAAAATTATAACTGATAATGAATTCAAAGCACATCAATTATTAGAATACTTAAACAATCTAGAAATAGAATAACACTTAACCACACTTGAAACGCCGACATAGAAAGACTACATTCAGCAATGCAAGAAAAACTTGTCAGCCTAAAAGACACTACACCCACACTCATTGCAAAACTACATAGAGTAATAAACAATTATAACAATAGATATCATAGCACTATCAAAATAACACCTCAACAGGCAATGCACACAAACATTCAAAAACTAAGACAAACCATTATTGAAAACAAAATAAGATATATCAGTAGGGCTAACAAAAATGGGGAAAATTGTACAGAAAATAGGAATATTGCACCAATAAAAAACTATAAGAGACTAAGCCATAAATATGAACCAAGATACAGAATAAAAAATACCAATAATGAACATTCTGCAAATATTAAAAGATTGCGTAAATTTACAGATCCTAATCCTCATAATAGTACTGTGCATGAAAACTCATAATAGTACTGTGCATGAAATAGTACTGTACCTATTGGCATCGAAAAGGCATTAGTTAGGGAAATAGAAATTGTCAAATCAAAATTGTCAGCGATTTTTACTAATAGACATAAAAGAAAACTAGTTAACTTAGTAGGAACTGCACATAAATGGCTTTTTGGGACAATGGACGATGGCGACCGACAAGAAATATTAGGGCATATGAAAGTAATAGAAGAAAACGAACATAATGCAATTGTAACTTTAAACAATCAAATAAGGATTAATGCCCACTTTAACGAAACAATATTCGATCTAAAGAAACTAATAGAAGGAGACAGAGACAAAATTCTTAAAGCTATTAATCAAGCAGACAATACCCAAAAAGACGTAGTATACCAACAAATAATATTAGACCCACTTATAAAATTAAAATTAGTGGAAGATAAAATAGACCAAATATTAGATAATATTGCCTCAACTAAGTATAATATCCTACATCCAGGCATGCTAACTCCCGAAGAAATAGATACATTTAAAATTGATTACTATAAAATTAAGCATTCTAGAATAGGAATGATGAAGTATAAAGATAACGTTTTTATAATAGCAATAAAAATTTCCACAACAGTTATAGAAGTCAAAATGAAACTTTTAACAAGTATAGCCACTAAGGAAGGACTAGAAATAATCCAGGATGATGAAAAAATAATAGAATATAATAATAAAGAATATGTCTTTAATAATGAAGTTTATATTAATGATCTAAAATTAGTGAGCAATTGCGTAACTCTAAATAATTGTAAGCTTAGAGAAAATAATGTCAAGGAAATTGGAAGAATTGATGAAGAAACAATAATATGTAAAAATATGAATTATGACGATATATCAAATTATTGTGACAAATGATAAATATGAATTTAAAGCCAAATATCACTATTCTGAAGATAAACATTATAATATTACTAAATCCATTGCATTCGACAACATTGCATTGAGAAATTTTGAAAACATTAAAGAGATCAATGAATTAGAATATCATAAAAACACTAATTATATTATAAGTTCAACAATTGTGATAGCTCTAATAATTGCATCAAGTTTCATATTAATAGTATTAAGAAATAAGAAAAGGAAACTTAAAGTCGTTGGACATTTTCGAAGCTCATTCTATCTGAGAGTACAAAAAAATACACCGAAAAAGGAGAAGTGGATTTCGCAGTGCATTTTTTCCATTCGTCTTCCGGATACAACTTTTTACAGGATCAGTTTGGACTACACCTGCCGCACCCGTCTTCATTACATAGGTGGGTTAAGATTAAAAGTCTGTCACCTGGAATAAATAAAAATGTTCTAGAGGAAACAAAGAAAATAACTTCGACATTATCACCAAAAGAAAAAGAAGTCGTGATTATATTTGATGAGATGAGCCTTCAGACGAATCTAACCTACAATAAATTCAAAGATTAAATTGAAGGTTTTGCTGATTACGGAAGGAATCAAAGATCTAATATATGTGCTAAGTCTGTGTGGGTTTTATGATTCGGAGTGTATGCGGACATTTTAAGCAAGTTTTATATCATGTCGTTTGTCCAAGCAATATACCTATGAAACAACTTGAGATTGAGGTATATAATTGTCTTGATATTTGCGCGAAGCTGAAACTATGAAAATGAAAAAAACTTTAACTTCACTTACAAAAACAAATCCATATATGGAATGTATGATATTCCTCATCTTATAAAGAGTATTCGGAACAACTTACTTAGACACAATTTGACCACTTTTGATGGAATTATTAATTGGAAGGTAATTGAATACCTTTATAACACAGAAAAAAGTAATACTACCAAAATATGTCCAAAACTTACAACGGCACACATTGATCGTACTGAGTTTCAGAAAATGAACGTGAAGTTGGCCGCACAAGTTCTAAGCAGATCTGTAGCCTGCGGCATTTAAGCTTTAATAAAACACAACAATTTTCCAAGCCCAGTTTGCAAAATCTACAGCTGAATTTATAAAAAAAAATAGATCGACTTTTCGACCTATTAAATGGAAAACCAGAACTTATACGGAATGATCAAAATATGCATTTTACACAAGAAATGAAGGATTATATATTAAACATCGAACCCACAAACGCAAGAAATAGATCATTTTGTTTCAAAGGCTTGGCCTTAACTATAGAAAGCGTTTTAAGAATAAGAGTCTGGATCATAATGATTTATGCTACATTTATGTAAATAAATTTAATCAAGATCCGTTAGAGAACTTATTTGGTAAAATAAGAGCGCGGAATATTAATAAAGGTAATCCAAGTGTTTCCGAATTTAACTCCCTGCTAGCCAAAGTTATATTCCAACTGCGAAGAAGACGATTCTGAATATCTACAGGTGGATTGAAATGCTATTTTGCAGAGTGATATAGAAGAACAAATAATACTTACCCAAGAAAATCACGACATTCTTAAGAATGAAGAATGTTTTGAAAACAACATGAATACAAAAAATATAGTTAATCCACCAGTCAATATCAGTCAAGGTACCGCAGGTCAACGACCTTGGATACTGCTTCTTTAAAATAATAAAAAAAAAAAATAAACAAAATCTGTGAAAATTGTGCTGAAGAAATGTCAAAGGACAAACAGAATTTCGATCTAACGGAAGTATTGATAAAATTAAAAGAATATGAAAATTCAAAAGAAAATACGCTTCTCTTATGGCCGTCGGAAAAATATTTTCAAGTATGCCGTCTTCATGTACAAATATTTTCCGAATACTTTCGAAAACTACCTTTTGCATCTAACTTAAAAGCAAATATAATCAAAGAATGTATAAAGGCAACAAATATACATTTTCCGAATTGGTTCAATGTATGTTATGACATATAATAGTGGTATTGCTCTGGAAAAATTGTAAATGATAAGAATTGATAAGATAATTGATAAGAATTTAAATAAAAGTAGAATTTAAAAAAATAAAATAAAAAAAATGTAATGAACGCTTAAAAAGTAAAATCGACAGATAAATTGATAGTGATTATTGGGAGGTTGGGAGGGTGGGGGTCGATATCCTGCCACGTCCTCGTTCGTGTCCCGTGGAAACTACTTCAGTTAAAGTGATTTAACTGCAATTTAATACTAACCTAATTTAAGTTAATGATTATTTTGTTAAGTTAGTTAGTTTTTTTATAATAATTTCGAACATTAGTCACCTTCACTTAAGTAGGCCAAGAGCAGTGATCAGTTATTATAAGGGCATAAATATAAAATGCAGTACGCAAAACTCATATTCATACCCATTCTCAGAGCAAATTTGTGTCCACAAAGTTTACAGAGTTTTTATTTATTTAATCAAGTGCTGAAAATAAGGTATATACATAGAGACACAATACAAGCACAAAACATAAGCCCAACCATTTGCACATATATATATACGATCTATACAGATACTCCATATCCATTCTACCAACAGTCGCACAAAATATTTTTTTTGTTTCTTTTTTGAAGGGAAGGTGAGCAAGGGTGTGTGAGTGACACGATGGACTAAAATGTGAGCAGAAAAAACAAATGTTCTGTGTCCCGATTTTTTCCTTTTTGTAAGAAGTTTAAGCTTTTTAAAAAGCCTTTTTTTTTTTTTTAGTGAATTTCGTTTTCATATATCACTTCTTCCCTTATGAATGAGACACCTGAGTAGTTTATTATCTGTGCTCGTATGTACATTTTTCATGAAATTCAGCTTTTTAAATAACAACATTGATAACAACAACTCTAATAAAAAATAAAGAGAAAAGAATTATTGTCGAAATAAAACAGTTAACATATTTTAAAGTTAATTCTTCCTCCTCGTAACTACATTCATGTTGTTGAGTTTCGATGAAAACCTCGTAAATACTTTGTGGGGGTTTAGCAGTATTTTTTTTTTTAGCTTTTTATTAAATTTAATTCATTTATACTTAAATGCTAGACAAAAACGCTTAAAACTAGCTTAACTAACTTAACTATTTTTTATTCTAAAATATCTTATTGGCCATATGCGGGCGCTCTAAGCTAAACTTAATCCTTAACTATGTCTTTCGACTTAATCTATTTCTTATTTCTATTTTACTTGGGAACAATTATGACTAAGAAAAATTTTGATTTTGGAAAAAACTTAGTAACAGAGCTGATTATTTTTTTGTTATCTTATATATAAAACTTAAATGCTACCTTAAAAATAAATCTTAACTTATCTTAACTACAGACATAATTAAATATGATTTTTTTTTTTTTTTATTTATATTTTTTTTTTTTTTTTATCTATCCAAGTGCTGTGCCTGCCTTAAAATACTAAACCTACATATAGACTACCTAACCCTAGACACCTAAAAAACTATACCTACCCCGGATCGAAATGGATCGACGAGGGAGCTCCCTCTAGTAACCACCAGAATTGCTGGTGCTGCTTACTTACATCTTTAACATCGCGCCGCGATACCGATCTGCTGAATCGGAGACGCTCTTCAGTGCTCTGTGCGACGTCGCTGCTGTAGTTGAGCCGCCTATCCACAGCTGTCCGGGCAACGTGGAAGATTAACGGCCCCGCTGATCTATCCTGGATCAGACCTGCCTGATCTAAATAGAGGAATGCTTCTGGGGGGACAAAGCCGTTAAGGCGCACCCTCTCATGGTACCTATGGTTGGGGTAATAAACCCCGGAGATCAGGTTATTCATCGAGGTCATTGCTCTTGCAATGTGACATCGAGTCATCTTGACCAGGAAATTGCCCACTCTTATCAGATTCGCCCTGTTGTATAGGACCTCATTAGAAGATAATTTTTTGTATAGAGACTCTGGTGTTCTGTACAAGTGAAGGCAAGCCCAAAGGCAGGCCCTCTCAAACACCCGAATCCTTTCCATCCTACTTGCTCCTATGTTGAACCACACGGGGCATCCATATGCGAGCATAGGCCGAATGAGGGCCTTGTAGCAGATTACCTTTACCCTTGCATCGAGTTGCTTGCTTTAAAAAAGTCTCTGTGTAATGGCGAAGGCAGCTCGGGCTCTGGCTAGAGCAGCATCCACATGTTTGTTAAAATATAGATATTGGTCTACCCAAAGTCCAAGGTATCTAACCACATTTTGACATGCAAGTGGATGCCCGTGCTGTCCAACGATAGAGAACTTTTGCCAATTCCTCCTGGTATCCCTAGAGGCCAGGGACAACGGCGTTCTGAAAAGAAAGGTTTCTGACTTTTGAAGGTTGATCTTCAACTTCCAGTCATCGCAATATCGCTGAATCTTCTCGAAGTCACTCTGCAAGAGTGTTGCAATGACGTCGATCTTAGGTACTGATCTGTACGCAATCAAATCGTCCGCGTACGCTATGGCATGCTGAAGAGATCCTATCGGATCAGCCGTGTAAATATTGAAAAGTATCGGCGAATTAACCGCACCCTGTTGCAGACCATTTTTAATTTCGAACGACCCAGCAGAAGTCATATTGTCATTTTTCACAACAAACTTTCTACTGGTGAATATATTAAGCAACATGCACAATAGTGGTTTGCTTATGCCCAACCTGCTCAACTTGTAAAATAGCCCTTCCAACCATACGGTATCGAAAGCCTTCTCCAAGTCAATCAGGCAGGCACCCGTGCATTGTTTCTTGCTTTTGTTCCATTGAATATCCGACACCAGTTTAGACGCGGCATGTACTGTATCATGCCCCACCTTGAAACCGTATTGCTTATTCGGAACTATGTTATTGTCCTCAACCTACTTAATCAAGGCTCTATTGATCACTTTTTCGAATACCTTGCTGATATTCGGAAGGAGACTTATCGGCCGGAGATTTACCGGATTGGAGGCGTCCTTTCTCCTTTTGGGGATCGGCTGTACCACAGCCGTTTTCCAATGCTCTGGATAGTGGGCATTATTCAGTGCATTGTTGAACAGGGTGGCATAAATATCCACCGCTCCTAGAGGAAGTTGTCGAAGCACAATGTTTGATATTCCATCGATTCCCACTGATTTCTTCTTTCTCAATGATTTGAAGACCGTACAAAAAAGTCGTCATCATCGACGGCGTCCATTGGATCTATTCCTGCTGCTGTAAGTAAGCGTTCATTGTTCGTTGTTCGGGGGATTTTCAGACACGAAAGTTCGTTGATATCGTGCCTTCGAAATATTTTATTGATCTGGGGGAACATACTCGGGTTATCAGACTTGGTAGCCAGAATCTTGTTACCCTAGTGCAAATTGGCCGACCGCCTATAATTTGCTCTAATTAGTATTTGGAGGTTCTTTATCAGCGATTACAGCATCCTACCCCTGAGTTTCAGAAAATGAACGTGAAGTTGGCCGCACAAGTTCTAAGCAGATCTGTAGCCTGCGGCATTGAAGCTTTAATAAAACACAACAATTTTCCAAGCCCAGTTTGCAAAATCTACAGCTGAATTTATAAAAAAAAATAGATCGACTTTTCGACCTATTAAATGGAAAACCAGAACTTATACGGAATGATCAAAATATGCATTTTACACAAGAAATGAAGGATTATATATTAAACATCGAACCCACAAACGCAAGAAATAGATCATTTTGTTTCAAAGGCTTGGCCTTAACTATAGAAAGCGTTTTAAGAATAAGAGTCTGGATCATAATGATTTATGCTACATTTATGTAAATAAATTTAATCAAGATCCGTTAGAGAACTTATTTGGTAAAATAAGAGCGCGGAATATTAATAAAGGTAATCCAAGTGTTTCCGAATTTAACTCCCTGCTAGCCAAAGTTATATTCCAACTGCGAAGAAGACGATTCTGAATATCTACAGGTGGATTGAAATGCTATTTTGCAGAGTGATATAGAAGAACAAATAATACTTACCCAAGAAAATCACGACATTCTTAAGAATGAAGAATGTTTTGAAAACAACATGAATACAAAAAATATAGTTAATCCACCAGTCAATATCAGTCAAGGTACCGCAGGTCAACGACCTTGGATACTGCTTCTTTAAAATAATAAAAAAAAAAATAAACAAAATCTGTGAAAATTGTGCTGAAGAAATGTCAAAGGACAAACAGAATTTCGATCTAACGGAAGTATTGATAAAATTAAAAGAATATGAAAATTCAAAAGAAAATACGCTTCTCTTATGGCCGTCGGAAAAATATTTTCAAGTATGCCGTCTTCATGTACAAATATTTTCCGAATACTTTCGAAAACTACCTTTTGCATCTAACTTAAAAGCAAATATAATCAAAGAATGTATAAAGGCAACAAATATACATTTTCCGAATTGGTTCAATGTATGTTATGACATATAATAGTGGTATTGCTCTGGAAAAATTGTAAATGATAAGAATTGATAAGATAATTGATAAGAATTTAAATAAAAGTAGAATTTAAAAAAATAAAATAAAAAAAATGTAATGAACGCTTAAAAAGTAAAATCGACAGATAAATTGATAGTGATTATTGGGAGGTTGGGAGGGTGGGGGTCGATATCCTGCCACGTCCTCGTTCGTGTCCCGTGGAAACTACTTCAGTTAAAGTGATTTAACTGCAATTTAATACTAACCTAATTTAAGTTAATGATTATTTTGTTAAGTTAGTTAGTTTTTTTATAATAATTTCGAACATTAGTCACCTTCACTTAAGTAGGCCAAGAGCAGTGATCAGTTATTATAAGGGCATAAATATAAAATGCAGTACGCAAAACTCATATTCATACCCATTCTCAGAGCAAATTTGTGTCCACAAAGTTTACAGAGTTTTTATTTATTTAATCAAGTGCTGAAAATAAGGTATATACATAGAGACACAATACAAGCACAAAACATAAGCCCAACCATTTGCACATATATATATACGATCTATACAGATACTCCATATCCATTCTACCAACAGTCGCACAAAATATTTTTTTTGTTTCTTTTTTGAAGGGAAGGTGAGCAAGGGTGTGTGAGTGACACGATGGACTAAAATGTGAGCAGAAAAAACAAATGTTCTGTGTCCCGATTTTTTCCTTTTTGTAAGAAGTTTAAGCTTTTTAAAAAGTCTTTTTTTTTTTTTTAGTGAATTTCGTTTTCATATATCACTTCTTCCCTTATGAATGAGACACCTGAGTAGTTTATTATCTGTGCTCGTATGTACATTTTTCATGAAATTCAGCTTTTTAAATAACAACATTGATAACAACAACTCTAATAAAAAATAAAGAGAAAAGAATTATTGTCGAAATAAAACAGTTAACATATTTTAAAGTTAATTCTTCCTCCTCGTAACTACATTCATGTTGTTGAGTTTCGATGAAAACCTCGTAAATACTTTGTGGGGGTTTAGCAGTATTTTTTTTTTAGCTTTTTATTAAATTTAATTCATTTATACTTAAATGCTAGACAAAAACGCTTAAAACTAGCTTAACTAACTTAACTATTTTTTATTCTAAAATATCTTATTGGCCATATGCGGGCGCTCTAAGCTAAACTTAATCCTTAACTATGTCTTTCGACTTAATCTATTTCTTATTTCTATTTTACTTGGGAACAATTATGACTAAGAAAAATTTTGATTTTGGAAAAAACTTAGTAACAGAGCTGATTATTTTTTTGTTATCTTATATATAAAACTTAAATGCTACCTTAAAAATAAATCTTAACTTATCTTAACTACAGACATAATTAAATATGATTTTTTTTTTTTTTTATTTATATTTTTTTTTTTTTTTTATCTATCCAAGTGCTGTGCCTGCCTTAAAATACTAAACCTACATATAGACTACCTAACCCTAGACACCTAAAAAACTATACCTACCCCGGATCGAAATGGATCGACGAGGGAGCTCCCTCTAGTAACCACCAGAATTGCTGGTGCTGCTTACTTACATCTTTAACATCGCGCCGCGATACCGATCTGCTGAATCGGAGACGCTCTTCAGTGCTCTGTGCGACGTCGCTGCTGTAGTTGAGCCGCCTATCCACAGCTGTCCGGGCAACGTGGAAGATTAACGGCCCCGCTGATCTATCCTGGATCAGACCTGCCTGATCTAAATAGAGGAATGCTTCTGGGGGGACAAAGCCGTTAAGGCACACCCTCTCATGGTACCTATGGTTGGGGTAATAAACCCCGGAGATCAGGTTATTCATCGAGGTCATTGCTCTTGCAATGTGACATCGAGTCATCTTGACCAGGAAATTGCCCACTCTTATCAGATTCGCCCTGTTGTATAGGACCTCATTAGAAGATAATTTTTTGTATAGAGACTCTGGTGTTCTGTACAAGTGAAGGCAAGCCCAAAGGCAGGCCCTCTCAAACACCCGAATCCTTTCCATCCTACTTGCTCCTATGTTGAACCACACGGGGCATCCATATGCGAGCATAGGCCGAATGAGGGCCTTGTAGCAGATTACCTTTACCCTTGCATCGAGTTGCTTGCTTTAAAAAAGTCTCTGTGTAATGGCGAAGGCAGCTCGGGCTCTGGCTAGAGCAGCATCCACATGTTTGTTAAAATATAGATATTGGTCTACCCAAAGTCCAAGGTATCTGACCACATTTTGACATGCAAGTGGATGCCCGTGCTGTCCAACGATAGAGAACTTTTGCCAATTCCTCCTGGTATCCCTAGAGGCCAGGGACAACGGCGTTCTGAAAAGAAAGGTTTCTGACTTTTGAAGGTTGATCTTCAACTTCCAGTCATCGCAATATCGCTGAATCTTCTCGAAGTCACTCTGCAAGAGTGTTGCAATGACGTCGATCTTAGGTACTGATCTGTACGCAATCAAATCGTCCGCGTACGCTATGGCATGCTGAAGAGATCCTATCGGATCAGCCGTGTAAATATTGAAAAGTATCGGCGAATTAACCGCACCCTGTTGCAGACCATTTTTAATTTCGAACGACCCAGCAGAAGTCATATTGTCATTTTTCACAACAAACTTTCTACTGGTGAATATATTAAGCAACATGCACAATAGTGGTTTGCTTATGCCCAACCTGCTCAACTTGTAAAATAGCCCTTCCAACCATACGGTATCGAAAGCCTTCTCCAAGTCAATCAGGCAGGCACCCGTGCATTGTTTCTTGCTTTTGTTCCATTGAATATCCGACACCAGTTTAGACGCGGCATGTACTGTATCATGCCCCACCTTGAAACCGTATTGCTTATTCGGAACTATGTTATTGTCCTCAACCTACTTAATCAAGGCTCTATTGATCACTTTTTCGAATACCTTGCTGATATTCGGAAGGAGACTTATCGGCCGGAGATTTACCGGATTGGAGGCGTCCTTTCTCCTTTTGGGGATCGGCTGTACCACAGCCGTTTTCCAATGCTCTGGATAGTGGGCATTATTCAGTGCATTGTTGAACAGGGTGGCATAAATATCCACCGCTCCTAGAGGAAGTTGTCGAAGCACAATGTTTGATATTCCATCGATTCCCACTGATTTCTTCTTTCTCAATGATTTGAAGACCGTACAAAAAAGTCGTCATCATCGACGGCGTCCATTGGATCTATTCCTGCTGCTGTAAGTAAGCGTTCATTGTTCGTTGTTCGGGGGATTTTCAGACACGAAAGTTCGTTGATATCGTGCCTTCGAAATATTTTATTGATCTGGGGGAACATACTCGGGTTATCAGACTTGGTAGCCAGAATCTTGTTACCCTAGTGCAAATTGGCCGACCGCCTATAATTTGCTCTAATTAGTATTTGGAGGTTCTTTATCAGCGATTACAGCATCCTACCCTCCGAGTTTTGTCTATCAGTAAATTGCCTATACATGTTTTTTAGTCTTGTAAACAGTCTACTTTTTTGTATGTGCAGTGCGTCGATTGTTGCATTGCGGAACACGTTGTCAGTTGGTCGATACCTAGGTATCGTACTGTCCATCGTTCGATTGCTTGTCTCGTCCATTTGTTTAAGGTACCTGTCAGTTTCCTCGTTTGACGGGTTCCTATTAGACGGTGGGTAGAGCGAGTTCGAGGAGAGTGCTCTTGTCAATTCTCGGGAGAAGCGAGTCCAATGAGTCCTACTGTAGTTGTAGGAGTACGTTTGAACAAACTCTTTCAATTCCGCAATTTCATTGGGAATCGTTATTACGGCACTAGGTCCGCAATGGTCACTGTCGTACACAAATGTGCTCAGTCAGTTTATCGTTTGTCGGTTCACGTTGGTCAGTTGTAACCGTTCGTCGAACAGCAGTAGATCCAGATAGGAGCCGCTTCTGGGAAACGACGGACTTTCTGTAGCCTTCAAATCGAGCCGGAACTCGACATTGTGTTGACCCAACCAATTGAATAGTGAGTTCCCTCTAGGATTTGGTGCGCTATTTCCCCAATCTCTATGGTTAGCGTTTAGATCTCCGGCCATGAGGAAATAATTTTCCCCCTACTCCAGAATTAGGCATCGAAACAATGCCTCGAGCTCTGACATAAATAAAGTGGATTGAGCAGCTTCAGCAACATATTTCATTTTTAATGCATTTTTTATTAATTAATTCATTATAACTTACATGCTAGACAAAAAACGCTTAAAACTAGCTTAACTAACTTAACTATCCTTATTCTAACTTACTGGCCCTACACGAGCGCTCTAAGCTAAACCTATGTAATACTTAAAACTATGTCTTTCGACGTAACGAACTTGAAAATTGTGTTTAATTATTTAATTTTTTTAATTTTAATTGTTACTAAGAAAATTATTGTAGAAAAAACATAATACATGAACTTTTTTTTTTTTATTATTCTTATATATATAACTTAACAACTACCTTAAAATAAATCTTAAATCAATCTTATTCTAAATTAGCCTATCTTATTCTACCTTACGTATTTTCTACCTAAGTTTTTTTTTATCGAGTGCTTTTTTTTTAATTTTTTATTTTTTTTTGTGTTTTTTTTTTTTTTTTTGATCCAAGTGCTGTGGTTATGTTTTTTTTTTTTTTTTTTTCTTCAATTATTACCTACACCTACCTAAACTACCTAATCCCAAACTATGTAAGTCGGCCATGGGCAAGAACAGCCAACTTTTAACATCAAACAGGCAAACAGGCTCCACACTGTCATGTGCAACGTCTCTGTCGTAGTTGAGCCGCCTATCCACAGCTGTCCGAGCAACGTGGAAGATTAGCGGCACCGCTAATCTATCCTGGATCAGACCTTTCTTATCAAAATAGAGGAACGCCTCTGGGAGATCAAAGCCGTTAAGGCGCACTCTCTCGTGATACTCGTAATTGGGGTAATAAGCCCCGGAGATCAGGTTGTTCGTCGAACTCATTGCTCTTGCAATATGGCTTCGAATCATCTTGATAACGAAATTATCCACTCTTATTAGGTTAGCCCTGTTGTATGGGACCTCATTGGGATAGAATTTTATGTACTGGGACTCTCGTGTTCTGTACAAACGAAGGCAAGCCGGAAGGCAAGCCCTCTCAAACACCCGAATCTTTTCCAACAAGCTTGCTCCCACGTTGAACCACACGGGGCATCCATATACGAGCATGGGCCGGATGAGGGCCATGTAGCGGATTACCTTTACCCTTGCATCGAGTTGCTTGCTATAAAAAAGTCTCTTTGTAAGGGCAAAAGCACCTTTGGCTCTGGCAAGAGCAGCATCTACATGTTTGTTAAAATATAGATATTGGTCTAACCAAAGCCCCAGGTGTCTGACTACACTTCGACTCGCAAGTGGCTGTCCGTGCTGTCCAACGATTGAGAAGTTTCGTCAATTCTTTCTGGTATCCCTAGAGGCACCAGACAACGACGTCCTAAAAAGAATGGTTTCCGATTTCTGGAAGTTGATCTTCAACTTATAGTCATCGCAATATCGCTGAATCTTATCGAAGTCACGTTGCAAGAGAATTGCAATGACCTCGATTTTTGGTCATGATCTGTACGCGATCAAGTCGTCTGCGTACGCTATGACATGGTGAAGTGATCCTATGAGATCGCTCGTGTAAATGTTGAAAAGGATAGGTGAATTAACCGCACCTTGTTGTAGACCGTTTTTAATTAGAAATGTTCCAGCAGAAGTCACAGTGCCATTTTTGACAATGAACTGTCTAATGGTGAGCATGTTATGAAGTATGCACAGCAGTGGTTT